>SJYC01129756.1:0-43926 GCA_006408675.1 Madoqua kirkii | reverse complement strand
CCTTGGGTGTTCACTGGAAGGACTGATGTTGAAGCTGAAACTCCAGTACTTTGGCCACCTGATGTGAAGAACTGACTCATTTGAAAAGACCCAGATGCTGCGAATGATCTGTCTCTTATACACATCTAGATGTGTATAAGAGACAGATTATATCCCCCAATTATTTCCTCTTATCTAATTAAAATAGGTAGGAGCTTCAAAAAACATGTTATGTAGGAGTTGTATAATTTCGATCTAGTACCTGACTTTATTGTTAGTGTCTTCTCATTAAGTAACATGCAAGACTGGGAGCTGAATTATATATGTATATTTTATAAATTGAGAAAGCCTAATGAGTTGAATAATGCCTCTTCAAAAATATCAAGTACTATTTTTTAGAACCTGTAAATGTTACCTTATATGACAAAAATTTGCAAATATAAATAAATTAAGGATTTTGAGATAAAGAGATTATACTGAATTATATGTGTAAGATCTAAATATATCCTTCTAAGAGGGAGACAGAGGGAGATTTAATATATACAAGAGAGAAAGAATGTAACCACGGTGGCAGTGATTGGAGTGATATGATCGCAAGCCAAGGAATGCCAACAGAGAGTGAAAGGGGCAAGGAAATGGTTTTCCCCTAGAATTTCCAGAGGGGGTGTGGCCCTGCCCACACCTTGATTTTGGTACAGTGTTACTGATTTTAGATATATCCACAATTACAAAAGAATACATTCTGTTGTTTCAAGTGCCCAAATAGCATAGCTTTTCAGATAGTTCGGTATGACTGCCAGATATGACATCAACTTGAATATTTTAAACTTATAAAGTCATAAGACATACTATAAAATATAAAAGATAAAGTATTATTCATAGTTTAAAACTATATGAATCCTGCCCACACCTTGATTTTGGTACAGTGTTACTGATTTTAGATATATCCACAATTACAAAAGAATACATTCTGTTGTTTCAAGTGCCCAAATAGCATAACTTTTCAGATAGTTCGGTATGACTGCCAGATATGACATCAACTTGAATATTTTAAACTTATAAAGTCATAAGACATACTATAAAATATAAAAGATAAAGTATTATTCATAGTTTAAAACTATATGAAGTGAAGTGAAGTCGCTCAGTCGTGTCCAACTGTTTGCGACCATATGGACTACATGGGACTCTCCAGGCAAGAGTACTGGAGTGAATTGCCATTTCCTTCTCCAGGGGATCTTCCCAACCCAGGGACTGAACCTGGGTCTCCTGCATTCCAGGCAGATGCTTTAACCTCTGAGCCACCAGGGAAGCCCCAAACTATATAGTATCTAGGAATTAATTTAGAAGAGATCGCCATGGAGAAAAAATAAAGGTTCAATGAAAGAATGTACAGATGGTCTGAATAATGGAGAGAGAATTCAAATTCTTGAATGAGATGAATTAACATTATAAAGATAATAATTATCCTCAAATTGATCTACATATGCAATGCAATACCAATCAAAATGTAATTTGCATTTTTTTCAATGATTGAGTCTAAAAATTCTATAGAAGAACAAATGTACACAAATAGCTAAACAACAAAAAAGAAGACTTGAGGAAAACCCACCATACCAGGCTTCACCATACAATAAAGTCATTACCAAACAAGAAAAGTATAGTTTTCACTGTCTACAGTGAAAGGGACGAACAGATTCAAGGGATTAGATCTGCTAGACAGAGGGCCTGAAGAACTATGGAAAGAGGTTTGTGACATTGTACAGCAGGCAGTGATCAAAACCATCCCCAAGAAAGAGAAATGCAAAAAGGCAAAATGGCTGTCTGAGGAGGCCTTACAAATAGCTGAAAAAAGAAGAGAAGCGAAAGACAAAGGAGAAAAGGAAAGATATACCCATATGAATGCAGAGTTCCAAAGAATGACAAGGAGACATGAGAAAGCTTTACTCAGCAATCAATGCAAAGAAATAGAGGAAGACAATAGAATGGGAAAGACTAGAGATCTCTTCAAGAAAATTACAGATACAAAGGGAACATTTCATGCAAAGATGTGCACAATAAAGCATAGAAATGTATGGACCTAACAGAAGAAGAAGATATTAAGAAAAGGTAGCAAGAATACACAGAACTATACAAAAAAGATCTTCCTGACCCAGATAATCACGATGGTGTGATCACTCACCTAGAGCCAGACACCCTAGAATGCGAAGTCAAGCGGGCCTTAAGAAGCATCACTAAAAATAAAGCTAGTGGAGGTGATGGAATTCCAGTGGAGCTATTTCAAATCCTAAAAGATGATGCTGTGAAAGTGCTACACTCAATATGCCAACAAATTTGGAAAACTCAGCAGTGGCCACAGGACTGGAAAAGGTCAGTTTTCATTCCAATCCCCCCAAAAAGTGAAAGAAAGTAAAAGTGAAGTCACTCAGTCCTGTCTCACTCTGCAACCCCATGGACTGTAGCCTACCAGGCTCCCCCATCCACTAGATTTTCCAGGCAAGAATACTGGAGTGGGTTGCCATTTCCTTCTCCAGATCTTCCCAACCCAGGGATTGAACCCAAGTCTCCTGCACTGTAGGCACTCTTTACCATATGAGCCACCAGGGAAGTCCATTAAATCCAAAGAAAGGCAATGCCAATATACGCTCAAACTACCGCACAGTTGCACTCATCTCACACACTAACAAAGTAATGTTCAAAATTCTCCAAGCCAGGCTTCAACAGTACATGAACCATGAACTTCCATGTGTTCAAGCTGGATTTAGAAAAGAAAGAGGAACCAGAGATCAAAGTGCCAACATCCACTGGATCATCAAAAAAATATGAGTTCCAGAAAAACATCTACTTCTGCTTTATTGACTATGCCAAAGCCTTTGACTGTGTGGATCACAACAAACTGTGGAAAATTCTTAACAAGATGGGAATACCAGATCACCTGACCTGTCTCCTGAGAAATCTGTATGCAGGTCAAGAGGCATCAGTTAGAAATGGACATGGAGCAACAGACTGGTTGCAAATAGGGAAAGGAGTATGTCGAGGCTAATATTGTCATCTTGCTTATTTAACTTCTATGCAGAGTACATCATGAGAAATGCTGGGCTGGATGAAGCACAAGCTGGAATCAAGATTGCTGGGAGAAATATCAATAACCTTAGAAATGCAGATGACACCACACTTAAGGCAGAAAATGAAGAAGAACTAAAGAGCTTTTTGATGAAAGTGAAAGAGGAGAGTAAAACAGTTGGCTTAAAATTCAACATTCAGAAAACTAAGATCATGGCATCTGGTCCCATCACTTCATGGCAAATACATGGGGAAACAATGGAAACAGTGACAGACTTTATTTTCAGGGGCTCCAAAATCACTGCAGATGATTTTTGCAAACATGAAATTTAAAGATGCTTTCTCCTTGGAAGAAAAGCTATGACCAACCTAGACAGCATATTAAAAAGCAGAGACATTACTTTGCCAACAAAGGTCTGTCTAGTCAAAGCTATGGTTTTTCCAGTAGTCATGTAAGGATATGAGAGTTGGACTATAAAGAAAGCTGAGTGGTGAAGAATTAATGCTTTTGAACTGTGGTGTTGGAGAAGACTCTTGAGAGTCCCTTGGACTGCAAGGAGATCCAACCAGTCCATCCTAAAGGAAATTAGTCCTGAATATTCATTGGAAGGACTGATGCTGAAACGCCAATACTTTGACCACCTGATGTGAATAACTGACTTATTTGAAAAGACCCAGATGCTGCGAATGATTGAAGGTGGAGGAGAAGTGGTCAACAGAGGATGAGATGGTTGGAAGGCATCACCAACTCCATGGACATGAGTTTGAGCAATCTCCGGGAGTTGGTGATAGACATGGAAGCCTGGTGTGCTGCAGTCCATGGGGTCGCAGAGTTCGACACAACTGAGCGATTGAACTGAACTGAAACAATGGACCCCAGTGAATGACAGGCATTACATTGAAATTGCTTCCTACGTGTGAAGAGGGAAAAGAGAGTAAGGATCTGCATAAAAGTTCTTTTCTAAGTTAAAAAAAAAAAATTAATTAAACAGCAGCTTTATGTGAACGAATGGTAATGACACGGCATAAATTTAGAAGTGTGGTTAATTAAAATCTCTGCACCCGAGCTCCAACTGAAGATAAAGGATAGAAATGGCAAGTACCTAACAGAAGCAGAAGAGATTAAGAAGAGGTGGCAAGAATATACAGAAGAGCTATACAAAAAAAAAAAAAAAAAAAGATTTTAATGACCTGGATAACCATGATGGTATGGTTACTCACCTAAAGCCAGACATCATGGAGTGTGAAGTCAAGTGGATCTTAGGAAGCATTACTACAAAGCTAGTAGGTGATGGAACTCAGGCTGAACTATTTCAAATCCTAAAAGATGATGCCATTAAAGTGCTGCATTCAGTATGCCAGCAAATTTGGAAAACTCAGCAGTGGCCACAGGACTAGAAAAGGTCAGTTTTCATTCCAATCCCAAAGACAGGCATGATCAAACTACTATGCCATTACACTCATTTCACATGTTCAAAATCCAAGCTAGGCTTCAACAGTATGTGAACCAAAATCTTCCAGAAGTTCAAGCTAGATTTAGAAAAGGTAGCAAAACCAGAGATCAAGTTGCCATATCCATTTTATCAGAGAAAAAGCAAGGGAATTCCACAGAAACATCTACTTCTGCTTCATTGAATTACACTAAAGCCTTTGACTGTGTGGATCACAGCTGTGGAAAATTCTTAAAAGAGATGGGAATACCAAACCACCTTACCCTGTATCCTGAGGAACCTGTATGTGGGTCAAAAAGCAACAGTCAGAACCAAACATGAAACAACAAACTGGTTCAAAATTGGGTAAGGAGTTCATCAAGCCTGTATGTTGTCACCCTGCTTATTTAGCTTATATGCAGACTACATTGTGCAAAATGCAGGGTTGAATGAATCACAAGCTGGAATCAAGATTGCCAAGAGATATATCAACAACTTCAGATATGCAGATGATACCACTCTAAAGAGCCTCTTGATGATGGTGAAAGAAGAGAGTAAAAAAATTAGCTTAAAACTCAGCATTCAAAAAATGAAGATTATGGCATCTGGTCCCATCACTTTATGGCAAATAGATGGGGGAAAAGTGAAACAGTGACAGATTTTATTTTCCTGGCACCCAAAATCTCTGAGGACAGTGAGTGTAGGTATGAAATTAGAAGACAGTTGCTTCTTGGAAGGAAAGCTAAGACAAACCTAGACAGTGTATTATAAAGCAAAGACATCACTTTGCCAACAAAGTTCTATATAGTCAAGACTATGTTCTTTCCAGTAGTCATGAACAGATGTGAAAGTTGGACCATAAAAAGGGCTGAGTGCTGAAGAACTGATGCTTTTGAACTGGAGAAGACTCTTGAGAGTCCCTGGACTGCAAGGAGATCAAACCAGTCAATCCTAGAGGAAATCAACCCCAATATTCATTGGAAGGACCAATGCTAAAGCTGAAACGCTAATACTTTGGCCACCTAATGTGAAAACTGACCCATTGGAAAAGACCCTGATGCTGGGAAAGACTGAAGGCGAGAGAAGGGGACAACAGAAGATGAGATGGTTGGATGGCATCACCGACTCAATGGGCATGAGTTTGAGCAAACTTCAGTTGATAGTGAAGGACAAAGAAGCCTCGTGTGCTGCAGTTCATGAGGCTGCAAAGAGTCGACACAACTTAGTGACTGAACAAAAACAAGACAGAGTGACAGATGGTAGGTGATGATGATGATAAAAATAGAAGAAACCATTTGCTTTCCCATTATGGCCATTGAAATAGCAACACTATCACCACCACCCCGGAGGGTTCCATTCTTAATCCATTTAACCTCGATTTTATACGTAACTTTGAAGCTCTTTTATACAAAAACAGCTAATAAGGTCTTTTATTTCAGGATATAAATACTACCATTCAATCTTCTACCCTCATCTCAGTAAGTCCCCTCCTACTTGTGCTGCAATTTCTGATGTCTCCCCTCCTCGCTAAAGAATAGAGGAAGGGTCTCCTTGAGAGACTTGAGAGTTACCTAGTGGGGAGAGAACATCGTGGAGGGAAAGAACAGCCTGTGCAAATGTGTGGTGACAGATAGGACTCATATGGAAAACTACATTTAGGCCATTGCGAACCCCGGTCTGACTGCAATCTACAATGAGCTCCAGGACACATTTCCCTGAGCGTCCGGTCCAATCAGTTTATGAATGATTGTAAGAGAGGCTAAGGAATTTGAATTTGCACCTGAGGCAAATAGAGTCATTGAGGAATGCTAAACTAGACAAGGAGTGACTTGATCGATTTATATTTAGAATGATCGCTCTGAGAGCAATATGGAGAAGAAGGGGTGGAGGGCTGGAAGGAGGGGAGCAAGTTAGAAGTATGTTGTCATCCTCCATGCTAGAGCATTCACGAACTTAACAAAAGACCTTGGTAGCCTGACCCTGTTAGTAGATTAGGCATCTAACTGTAAAATCAGAGGACTGCATAAAATGGTTTCCCCATGTCCCTCCCAAGTCTATGATTTTCAAATCTTGCTTCTTTGATATTCAATCAGAGAAGGGAGTGATGAAGCATAAGCAGAGAAATTTGAAAATTTGTGCTCAACGTGCAGAATTCACATTCAGCAGACAGGAGGCATTAAAGGCTATACATGATGCTGATTGCCTAGAAAACTCTCTGTGATCAAGCACACTTTACATTAATGATACATTTATTTGATTCAGGTAAGATCTGCTGTTTGAAAAAGTTTTAGTGTTTAAAAATGTATGGGAAAACTCTTGAATTTAATGCCGAATACTCTAAATAGGGGCAGAAATATTTTAACTTCTCTAGAGTCACTTCTGCATCTTCCATCCTAAATAAGATTGGATTTGATAGGAAAATCTAGGGCATTGCCATGACAATTATCAGGCTTAGTCTTAGCTCCACTCAGGATTTATATAACTCCAATCAGACAAAAAGCAGAGGGCTGTAAGTGGCAGAGATGGGTGCTCACCTCTGCCTCTCTTTATCAGAGTTTGGACTCCAATAGTAACGAAACCTGACATTAAGCCACTTGCGTTCAGTCCTGGCTGTGTGTTAGAATCACTGGAGAGTCTTTTAGAAATTCCTGGTGCCTGGGCCCCATCCCCAGAGTTTCTCATTTAATTGATCTGGAGTGAGAAGTCTTTTAAAGATTCCCAGGTGACTTTCATGTGCAACTAGAATTAAAAACCATTGCACCAGGTAATTATTGTAAGCAACTCTCAAGATGCTGCCCAGGGATGTCTGGAAGTTGGGAATATCTTCCAAGTGGCAGGCAGTCTGAATTCTTGTGTGTCTGGGTTATTTTTATGCTTTACCCACAAAAATAACAGAAGTATCACATTAAAAATAAATAGGTTCTATCATTGGTGTCCCATCTAAAGAGCACCAGTGTCTTCATGAATCTAGCTTGGTAGTTTTATAGAATTTTTTTTTTAACGAAGCAAGGGGAAGTAAGAGGAAAGTGAGGGGAAAGAGGAAATGCAGAGATCACTAAGAGGGTCCTCACACAAAGTCTGAGAACTTCTGAGTTTAAGGAGCTGGGTCCAGTGCAAGGAAACAGCAGTTGTGCAGGACATTACCTGCTTGTCATTATGCCTTTGGGGGGATTTTGAGCTCTATCATAATTATAGTCTTCTACATAAGAAGACTATGATACGAAATTGCCAGATTGGTGGTGGTTTTTTTTTTTTTTTAAGCATTGTGGATAATACTGTCAAGTGACCTATCGAGGTCTTGGTCTCTCTCTCCCTCGTAAGAAAAAGCCCCAAATCAATAGAGGGCTTTTACCGCATCTTTAAAGTTTCACAAACAGGTCTTAGAAATCATCTGGCAACTTGCTGCTTCCATAACTGGACAAACTCTTAGATCTGAGCCTGCTGAACTATTCCTTTTTCAGAAACATACCATCCAAACTTTTTCTGATAGCCTTGCTTTTAACTGTTGTTAAAAGCAGCTAAATCTGATATGAGTCAATGTCATTTCCTTCAAGATTTATTAATAACATCTTTCTGGGCTTGAAATACTGAACAAGCAATGTTTTGGCCTCATCTGAGTCCTACAAATGTATTTTTCACTCAACAAATTCAATTTTAATAAGAGGCCCATTTTACTGAACAATAGCATTGATAGGGAAGTGAGAATATACACACCTCATCTTGTGATGGAAGCCCAGTATCTTGCTCTTGATCATGTTCTGTAAATGAAGCACAGATAATTTGAACTGTAGCCAGTTCCTTTCTACTTCCCCACTGCTATAGACTGAGAAGAGGGTAGCAGAGGATGAGATGGTTGGATGGCATGTCCGATTCAATGGACATGACCTTGGGTGAACTCTGGGGGAGGTAGTGAGGGACAGGGAGGCCTCGTGTGCTACAGTTCACGCAGCAGCAGAGTCAGACACGACTGAGCGACTGAAGAACAGACTGAATGTTTGTGTTCCTCTCGAATTCATGTGTTGAAACTTAATTCCCAGTGTGGTAGTATTTGGAGGTGGAGTCCTCAGGAACTGGATTAGTGACTTTACATCTGTGAACTAGAAAGCAGGTCTACACCAGAAACTAAATCTGCCAGGTCCTTGATCTCGGACTTTCCAACCTCCAGAACTGTGGGAAATAAATTTCTGCTGTTTATAAGCCACTCAATTTATGGGATTCTGTTACAGCAGCCTGAACTGACTCAGACACCATTTATCAACCCAGTGCTCTTTTTTTTTTCTTTCCAAGTAGACTGAGTTCTATATGGATGTAATTAAAGTCCCTCCCCAGGGTTCCTGTGGGACCCTTCACAATAACCGTTCATCCCTTTAGAGAGATGTCAGCATTCCCAGGGATGCCAAGTCGATTGCTTAGGATGGCCACATTCTCACAGGAGATGTGGTGAAGAACTCAAAGGCTTTTTGAAATTAATAGACCTAGGAGTATTATTTGTGGTATTTTTCTTTTCTATCATAAAATATTATTATTATATAAAGAAGCATTTATTTCTTTTCTAGCACTGCCACAACATCGTGCCACAAACTAGGTGGCTTAGAACAATTGCAATTTATTGTCCACAGTTCTGGAGGTCTGAAATTAAGGTGGCAGACAGGGCTCTGTCCTCCCGAAACCTGTAGGGGAATCCTTCCTTGCCTCTTTCTAGCTTCTGCTGGTTTGCCACCAATCTTTGGTAATCCTTGGCTTGCAGCCATATCTTCATTGTCACATGCTGGAGAAGGACATGGCAACCCACTCCAGTGTTCTTGCCTGGAGAATCCCAGGGACGGGGGAGCCTAGTGGGCTGCCGTCTATGGGGTCACACAGAGTCGGGCACGACTGAACTGACTTAGCAGCAGCAGTTCTCACTATGCGCCACTGTCTTCACAAGGCCATCTTCTTACAAGGAGACTAGTCATGGCTTTATCTTAACTAATTACATCTGTGACAACACTATGCCCAAATAGGCTTGACATTCTGAGGCATTAGGGGTTATGAGTTAACCTATCTTTTCAGGGGACACAATTCAATCCATAATAATATTTGACCAGACTATTTACACTTTTTTAAAAATTCAAATTTTTACATTTAAAGATATCAACTTATTAACTTCTGCATGCCAAGATAATTTTTGATGAAGCTGTTTCATTTCCGGTACTCTTCACAAAAGACCAAAAGGTCAAGTGAATCTGCAATGGAGACAGAGATTCTTGATGAAAAGAATATGCCTTTGGAACTATTTCTCTATAATTTATCTTCTTTTTTTCAATTAAAGCAAAAAGAGAAAAATGGAAGGAAATCTCTCCTGGTTACTTTTTTACCAAATTTTACTTGAAAATTTATTGAAAACCTTGACTTATATTGGAGAAGAGACTGTTTTAAGAGATAGGCAAAGTGTTCATCTTTATTACTGTGAAACATGAGAATCTAAAAAGACCAAGGAAAAAAGCCACTCTAATTTTTGAGAGCTATTTTTTTGTATGCTTTGTATGCTGTGTTTATAACAGCTTGAATCAGAAAAGATCTTGATAATTCAGAATGTTATTCCTCAAGGTTTTTTATTGGTAAAAATGACCCACATTTTTTATATGCCATTGAATGAAATTTTATCCTTCAATCTATTAAACAAACAAACAAAAAAAGAGTATCCCTATCAAGGATCTAATGTCATGAAGCCAAAAAGGAAAAGTTCAGATTTTTTCTTTCACATGAGTTTATAATAAAAAAAACTTATGATTAAAGATACAGTTATAAATAGGTAGGTAGGTAAATAGCAAAAGTCTAAATAGTATTTTACTTTCCACTACTGCTGTGACAAAGTAAAGAACTACCTATGCAAGCCAGGAAGATAGAGTATCAAAGTCCTTACTTCAAAGAATATGAAGGTTCTTACTGGGCCTAGGGATCGAATGTCCTCATGCACGCTGCCCCAGCCCTAGGTGAGTGTGGTCAGGCTCAGGCCTTGCAGTGACAGGTCCAACCCAAACAGCTGTAAGACAAAAAGACTGCAGCTAATTAAACATGACTAGACAAAGTGTCTCAACAATGTCCCCATGACGCAGCTCTCTCACACCTTCTTTTCCTTCTGCTTTCTTTTGTGTCGTCTTGACTCTGCATGGAGACACTTGGCAAAATGACTCAGCTTCAAGTCCAACAGAAAAGCAGCACTGGAATATGTATCCATCTTGAACTGTAGCCACTGGGATGAAAGCGAAGCCCTTACTGGGTAGCCTGAGGTCAATGGCTACAGTACCTCCTCCCAAGTGAGGAGGTTGGATCAGTATTACATGAACTCCAAAGATCATGTGGGGGAAAGACCATGCCCTACACACAATCAAGAGCTGCTGCTTGGGGCTCAGAGACTGGATGGGCAAAAACAACCAATGTCCGAAACAGAAATACAGATCAATGAAACAGTATAGAAAGTCCAGAAATAATCTCACAAACAGATGGTCACCTAATCTATGACAAAGGAGGCAAGAATATACAATGGAGAAAACACAGTCTCTTCAATAAGTGGTGCGGGGAAAACTGGACAGCTACATGGAAAAGGAAGAAACACTATACACAAAAATAAACTTGAAATGGATTAAAGACCTAAATGTAAGTCCAGACACTCTAAAGCTCTTAGAGGAAAAAACAGGCAGAATACTCTGACACAGATCGCAGCAAGATATTCTTTGACCCATCTCCCAGAGTAATGAAAATAAAAATAAAACTAAACAAATGGTACCTAATTAAACTTAAAAGCTTTTGCACAGCAAAGGAGGCCATAAACAAGATGAAAAGACAACTATCAGAATGGGAGAAAATATTTGCAAAAAAGCAATGGACAAGGGATTAATTTCCAAAATATACAAACAGCTCTTGCAGTTCAGTGTCAAAAGACCAACAACCCAATCAAAAAATAAGCAGAAGACTTAAATAGACATTTCTCCAAAGAAGACATACAGATGGCCAACAAACACATGAAAAGATTCTCAAATCACTAGTTATTAGAGAAATGCAAATCAAAACTACAATGAGGTATTACCTCACACCGGTCAGAATGGCCATCATCAAAAAATCTACAAACAATAAATGCTACAGAAGGTATAGAGAAAAGGGAATCCTCTTAAACTTCTGATGGAAATGTAAACTGATACAGCCACTATGAAGAACAATATGGAAGTTCCTTAAAAAGCTAAAAATAGAAACACCATATGACCCAGCAATCCTACTCACAGGCAAATACCCAGAGAAAATCATACTTCAAAAAGATATATGCACCCCAATGTTCATTGCAGCACTATTTACAATAGCCAGGACATAGAAGCAACCTGCCTGTCAATCAACAGAGGAATGGCTAAAGAAGATGTGGTACATATATACAATGAAATATTACTCAGCTTTAAAAAAGGAATGAAATTGTACCATTTGCAGAGATGTGAATGGACCTAGAGACTCATACAGAATGACATAAGTCAGAAAGAGAAAAACAAAAACTGTCTAATATAGTTAATATGTGGAATCTAGAAAAATGGTACAGGTGAAGTTATTTGCAAAGCAGAAATAGAGACACAGATAAAGAGAACAAACCTATGGATAGCAAGGGAGGAAGAGAGGAGGGATGAGTTAGGAGACTGGGATTGACACACACACACTGCTGTGCTGTGCTTAGTCACTCTGTCGTGTCCGACTCTGCGACTCCATGGACTGTAGCCCACCAGGCTCCTCTGTCTGTGGGGATTCTCGAGGCAAGAATACAGATGTGGGTTGCCATGCCCTTCTCCATATATACACTAATATGTACAAAATATATAACTAATAAGAACCTACTATATAGCTCAGGGAACTCTACTCAGTGCTCTATGGTGACCTAAATGGGAAGGACATCCAAAAAAGAGGGACTATACGAATACATATGGCTGATTTATTTTGCTATACAGCAGGAACTAACACAACATTGCAAAGCAACTATACACCAATAAAAATTAAATTTTAAAAACCCTGAGGATAAAGAATCCAGAAGAAGACGAGGTCTACTTGGGGAAATGAACTGGACCTTGAGTTTCTTTTCAAAGTGGTGATAATCACACAATTACATTTTACTTTTTCTGCGGTCTATCAAAATTGGTATATCAAATGATAACTACTCTAATGGTACAATGTGGATGAACCTCAAAAACATTATACAGTTGATCCCCCAGAGTCAAAGATTCATGTATAATTTCAAAGTCAGCCCTCTGTATCCCCAGTTCCACATCTAGGGATTCAACCAGCTTCAGGTTGTGAGTACTGTAGTATACACTTGTTGAAAAACATATGTGCATAAGTGGACCCGTCCAATTCCAGCTCATGTTGTTCACAAGTCAAATGTACTAAATAAAAGAAGCCAGAGCATAAAAGGTCATATGTTGTATGATTCCATTTATATGAATATCCTGAAAAATATATCCACAGACTCAGAAAGCAGATTGGTGGCTTTCAGGCATTAACTTGAGAGGGGAGTTGGAAGCATGCACGCATGCTCAGTCACTCAGTCATGCCCTACCTTTGTGATCCCATGGGCTGTAGCTCACCAGGCTTCTCCATCCACGGACTTCTCCAGGCAGGAACACTGGAGTGGGTGGCCACTTCCTACTCCAGAGAGGAGAATGGAGACTGGGCCCTTAATGGGTACTGGGTTTTCTTTTGGGGTGATGAAAATATTTTGGAACTTGATATAGGTAGCTGCTCCATAACACTGTGAATGTACTAATACCATTGACCTGTATACTTTAAAATAGTTAATTTTATGTTAAGTGAATGTCTCTTCAATTAAAAAAAAAAAGTTTCTAGTCACTAGCAAAATTAATCTGGGTAGAATCCCTGATCTTTTCTTTCTATCCATCTCTCTATCAATTAAATGCTGTTGGAGGTTCACAAATCTCTTTGCTTTTTGGCATCTAAAACACTTGATCTGTACTCTGGAGAAGGTGGCCTCCCCATCCTCATTTCTCATCCAAAGCCAGTCATCCAGAACCTTCCTGGCCATAAAGTTTCAGATGGTTTTCTAGGACTTGGCCTCTGATCACTCACTCACTTCCCCCTTACGTTTCCTGCCTGCAACAAACAGGTGGCTGGGGTGCTTTCGTTTGGGGCATAGTCTGCCCCTGCTTCTGCCCCTGCTTTCTGCCCTCTGCTGAGGTGGTACTATTTTCAGTGGATATGCATTTCGCTAACACTGCATTGATAAGTTCCAGTTGTACATTGTGTAAATTCCAGGAGAGTCTCAACATATATAGGTCCCACAACAACCTTTCCAGAAATGTTTCCAGCAGAGTCCAGTTATTTGAAGGATGGCTCTGGTGGGTTTTGCTAAAGGATTTATCTCTGCCAAACTGTCATGTCAAATTTTTAGACGGGTATTGCTAAACTCTGCACAATTTCCAGAAAATTGGTAGGAAGCCACAAGGAGGCAAGCAGTTTTAGGAATATCGTGCGAATTTCTATCTGAATCCTGCCTGTGAAACGTCAATGGTTCAAACAAAGCCAAGAGTAATTGTTTAAGACATATTTTACAGAGAAAAATAAATTAGTACTGTCTGTATGAATCTCAGTGAATAAATTCAGGAGAGGCAAAAATAAAACTTTTTCTTCTATAGTTAAGACAACTTCTATTTAGAAAGTCTGATTCCCCCCACCCCTCCTAGACAGCAGGACGTTCTCTTATCAGCTGGAGGCCCTGACCCTCACTCTGGGGTTGTATCTGAGTTCCAAGAGATTGGTGTCAAGCCAAGCTTTGGCAGTGGAAGCATCTGGCCCTTGACTGTAGGCCATGGACCATGACTGGGACATCCCCACCTTGTCTCACTTCCATGTCACACATGTAGCTTTGCTATTGTTCTGTGATTCTCTGCTCAGCTAGGACATGGAAGCCAACAGAAACCTACAGAGCTGTCTACACCCTACAGGCTGGACTCTGTGCAGACGCTCCCTCTCTGTGGCCTTTCAAGCTTCTCAGGACACTTACAGTTACAGGGCCCTTTGGTCTCAAATTCCTCCTCATCTTTCAAGGCTTTTACCATCTCCCTGGGACTCCCTCAAAAAGTAGGTGCAGAGACCCTCCTTCTGGAATTCACCATACTCTTTCCACATCAACTTCCCTCTATCTCTCCCACATACACTCCCAGCCCAGAAGAACCTTCTAGTGGGGAGCCCAGACCTGCCTAGAAGCTCGAAATGGGACAAGCTCAAGGAGGAGGGAAATGAACATATGTTTCAAAAAATATTACTTGCTTTGTTGCTTTGAGGTATACAGAGAAAAACAGCATAATTTTACATGCCACTTCCCTTCTCAAATATTGGATAAAATGCTGGACAAAAGAATGTACCTCATTTCATGACATTTACCTCGATTCTTTCCTCGCACGCAAGCTGGAACTTTGACCTCCTCCTAGTCCTTTTCTGTGCTAGCTTCCTTGTTTGCAGGCCCTACCTTATCAAGGAGATTCATTACCATCCAGGACACCTGCATACATATGCACCCAAGCTTCAGCTTGGTTGTGAAAGGAAGCATGTCCTACCTTGGAAAACACTCAAAATAACAGCTTACAATTCTTAAATAAATGTAAGACAATCTTGACACCCATCTTAATTTAAGGAGAATTTCATCCAGCATGCATTTATGCCTACACAGATGCCATGGTACTCAATTTTTTGTCTCATAATTTTGATAAGTGCTAATATTAAACACTTTTGTATGTTAGAGGGAGGTGGGCACAGTGTTTGTTCCTCAACTGAATATTAAATCCCCGGGGTACTTGAACTATGTTTTACATTCCATTTTTTATCCCATTATCTTATTTTATTCTGTGTGCACAATATGATGCTCTATTCATAGAAGATGCCTCAAAAATTCCTGCTAAAAAGGATAAATGAATGAAAATCATACTCTATTAAAACTAAAAGGATCTTGAAAATTCTTCTAGCCTTTTCTGAAGCCTTCAGACAGGTCACAGTGAAGCCAACTCAAATGAGAATTTAGATTTTTTTTTCAACCTCCAGAAGAAAAAAAAAATTTAATCCATTTTCATAAAATAGCAATCAACAATTCTATCTAAAACTTCCTCTCCACACCTAATGTGACTGCAACAGAGAGAAAACACACTGGACTGGAGACAGAGAGGTCTGGAGTGGGGCTAGATCTCTGAGCCACAGAGCTTCATCCTTGGCTGCATCATTTACCCTTAGGGATTGCATGTGCTTCATCTGTAAAATTGTAGGGGATAACAAAGGATCTGTAAGCTCATTTACAACTCTAAAATTCTATTAATCTTTATCATGCCTGTGCCAGGATATGAACAGTGAGGTCCTTTTAATAAGGCAACTTTACCATGTAGCATTTCTTCCCCTGACTTGTGGCTTTAAAGGGGAAGAATACATGTGTTTTCTCTCATTCTCCTGAGAGGACTTGAAGATTAACGGTCCCTCCTGCCACCCTAGGAAGGATGTGCTATATGCTAAGTTGCTCAGTTGTGTCTGACTCTTTGTGACCCCATGAACTGTAGCCCACCGGGCTCCTCTATTCATGGGATTCTCCAGGCGAGAGAACTGGAGTGGGAGGGCCAGGCCCTCCTCCAGGGGATCTTCTTGACCCAGGGATTGAACTCACGTCTCCTATGTATCCTGCAACGGCAGGCAGGTTCTTTACCACCAGCACCACCTGGGAAGCCCACCACTCCAGGATAAGGGAATTCATATTTGGCGCTGCTAACAATTCCAGAATCTACTTTTGAGGGTATCAGAAGTCTATTTTTAAGAACAAAGGAGATGTTCATGATGAAGAAGTATCTTTGATTAAAACCCAAAGAAAGAGGGGGGATTTACTCTAGACTGAAAAGAAATCAGGAGTATTGGGCAGGGGACACGGAGGGAGGGCTACCGAAGGAGCCTGTAAATCTCTCCTGAGGATGCTGCCAGAGAATTAAAATAAGCTCACAGGAGCAGAGTCATTATCACAAGCGCACAGCCTTCAGTTGGGCACAAAGCTCCCTTACCTGCCCTCTCTTGTCAGTCTTCCTGGTGGCTGACTAAAGAGGAGTATGCCTTATGGGCACCAAGCACCTCACAACCCAGTACCCATCAGTGACCAAGGCTCTGCTCAGCCTGGCGCTCAATGCCCCACTCAGACATTCCCCACACCAGGCAGCAGGACCCAAGAAAGCCACGACATCTAGTGGGAGGGAGGTAAAGAAACGGAGACCTCCTGAGCCCAGGCACTGAAGGATCTGCAACAGGTCCAGGTTTTGCGTGGACCAAAACAGATACAGCTGAAAGGGAAAAGAGTACGGCACTACACATACAAGACCAGGTAAGAATGCGAATATGTCATCTACACTGAGGTGAGCATAACGAATTACAAAATTTTAAAAGCTCACAAAACCTAAAAACACCACAAAGTTCAGGAAAATAACAAAGTATGTTTTACTCATGAATTACCTGCCACACCTTTACTAGAATTGTTTTCTGCAATCATTGGTTATATATAATTGCATTTTAAAACAGTTTGTAAAGAACTCATCTGCCAATGCAGGAGACATGGTTCGATCCCTGGGTCAGAAAGATCCCCGGGAGGAAGGCACAGTAAGCCACTCCAGTATTCTTGTTTCTGGAGGCCTATGGACAGAAGAGCCTGGGGGGCTACAGTACATCCCAAAGAGATGAACACGAAGGAAGCGACTTAGCACGCACATGCACAGCACATTGACATTAATATTGGATGGCCTCTTTATAAGGACAATGTTACAACACTTTCTACAGGGAAATAGAAAGATAAATCAGTCTTTCCTCTAGCTTGTTGGTGAAAATATATTTCGACAGCTGGGATGCAGGAAACGTGACTTCACACGTGGACTTTGTGGCAGTTTTACAGTCCTGCTGTAGCTTTGGGCCTAAGCAAAGAAATTCTGATGGACTCTAAGTCATGCATTTTCCATCAAAAAAGCAATAGGCTGTGTGTGCAGCATTTTTATAACTGCATATTCTACATTATAAAAAATTTCTATAGGCAAGAATGTCCATTTTAACGAGGCATCAATGAGAACCTCCACTTAAATTTTTACACATCACAAATAACCCAAAGAAGTGCAAGGTCTCTAAGAGATATTTGTACACTTATTAATGTTCATAGCAGCACTATTCACAATGGCCAAAAGATGGAGGCACCAACTGTCCATCAAAAGATAAACAGACAAGCAAAATGGGGTATATACATCAAAAGGACTACTATTCAGCCTTAAATGGAAGGACATTTGATACCTGCTACAACATGGATCAAACTTGAAGACATTATATCAAGTGAAACAAGCCTAGTAATAAGAGAATATATATATATGATTCCATTTATACAAGGTCCCTATGTGTGCATGCTAAGTTGCTTCAGTCATGTCTGACTCTTTGCAACTCTATGGACTGGAACCGGCCAGACTCCTCTATCCATGGGATTCTCCAGGCAAGAACACTGGAGTGGGTTGCCATGCCCTCCTCCAGGGAATCTTCCCAACCCAGGGATCAAATCCACATCTCTTAGGTCTCCTGCTGTGGTAGGCAAGTTCTCTACCACTAGCATAATCTGGGAAGCCGTACGAGGAGCCTAGAGTACTCAGATTCAGAGACAGAAAAGAGAAGGGTGGTTCCCCAAGGATGGTGGAAGGAGCTGTGTGGAATTACTGTTAGTTTCACATGATGAAAAGCTGGTGGATGGGTGGTGGTAATACCACCACAATGCGAATGTACTTAATGCCACTGAACTGGACACTTAGAAATAGTTAACATGGTTAAGTTTTATCTAATTAACCAAAATTTTTTTTAAAATTTGTACATCAGATGATTAAAAGAATTTTCTAGAGTAGCTTCTACTCTGTGTATTTCAATTACTGCTCAATTACTTCTGGTGTTGGAAACAGTGGCCCATGTTCACATCACCGTGTGACCTCTGGCTTTGCACCTTCATGTCACAACGCCTCTGTGGGCAGCAGGGGTACTCCTGGAAGGTACTCCTACCCCCGATGGCTGGGAATAACTTAACTACACACGGATGTGATTGCGACCCTCATAACTTTGTCTCATATGGATCCCAAAGATGCCTTAATTGTTTCTTCACTAACCAACATAAGGGGAAGTGTGACACAGGGAAAATCCAACTGGAAAGAAACAGTGATCTGAACTGATTAAGGTTAAAAAGTACAAATTTCAAAAGACAGAAAAATATGTGAACATATATCTAGTACATCTCTAAGATCTTAGAAAAGGCCTTCACAAATGAGGGGCTCTGAAGGGTGAGCTTCATTGACATCTCAGTAAATCCACCCCTGAATTTCCATTTTACTTAAAATCCTTTCTAGATCAGTAGTATCATTTCCACTTGCTTTGTTCTAACATGATATGTGAACTGCCAGCTCACATTTCTTTGCACAGTAATCCTTTCCAATAGATATTTTATATCACTTTTTGTATTCTCTCCAAATATGCCTAGTCTTTTCACTTGTCTTTGCAGGTATTGTTTTTCAAATATTTTATCATACCTTCATCTGTGTGATCAATCAGATTGTGAACTGCTTGAAAATAAGGAACAGTTGTGTCATGAAACTCAGTAAAATACTATAGGCAATCACATGCTTAATAAATGTATTTAGACAAGGAAATGTGTGTGTGCATCTGTGTGTGTAACAGGGTCTTCTCTGAAAGCTTACCATATTGTATTTATCCATCTTTGGTTGTGGCATCCAAACGTGGACACAATACTCTGCCTAGTGTCTTTAAACTTTATTTGTGTGTGTACGCAGGTGCATGTATATTTTCTACAAAATCCATGTTCATCTGTATCAGTTAAGAACTAAGTTCAACTGTCAGTAGCAGAGGAGAGAGGTTTCTAATATTTCTTTCTCATGTAATGGAAATCCAGAGGTGAGCATCCAGGGAACTGGATGGGAACTCCCTTTTAACAGAAATCAGGCTCCCTTCAACTCTTCTGTTCTGACAGCGCTAGCCCTTAACCGCATACTTAGCAAGAGGCTGCTAGAGCACCAGCCTTTCATAGACCATCCTATCTGCATTCCTTGGAGAAAGAAGGATAACAGATGTGGAAAAGCAAAAAAAAAAAAAAAGCATGTTTTTAGAAGCCTATCCTTTTTCTAAGAAATGTTCTTGGAAGTTCTGCTATGTAACTTCTGCCTGTATCTCACTAGCCACCCTTAGCTGCAATGAGTGAGATAAAAGAAATTTAGAAGCATGGTATTTTTCCTCAATATGTGTCTACTCAAAATGAAAATTGGGACTCTAATGCCACTGAGATGGATGGATATTGGATAGATATCCAATGTATGGATGGATCATGGATATGGGTAAAATATCACTAGCTCTGCCAGAATTCCTCAGGCTGCCTTGACCCTAAGCAAACTGAAGAGAGGCATGGGCTGCTCCTTGCCTCTACTCCCCGTTTCTCATCCCCACGTGGGAAACAACACTCTTATACTTTAGAGAAAAACAGAAACTCATTCGTATTTAAGGATAATGATGAAAACTTTTTTAAATACGGCCTTTCCTAGGAATTTGTTTTAAGCAAGAGCAAAGCCTTGAGTTACAGGAATAGAGTCATCATCATATATATTCAGGTTTCAATAAGTAAGAAAGATATGGATGACTGAGTTTGAGAAAGAATGACTGAGTTTGGATTCTCTTGTCTCTAAAAGTCACATCATACAAGACAGTGTTTCTGTTTTAACTTTAGTATATCTCTGAGTGGGCTTCCCTGATAGCTCAGTTGGTCAAGAATCTGCCTGCAATGCATGAGACCCCAGTTCAATTCCTGGGTACTAATAATAAACATGTCACCCACCATGACTCCTAATGACTTTTTTAAATTTGCCTATAGCTCATCATTCCCTTGATTATAATTATGTAACAAATACATATTATATATGTAAAAAAAAAAATATATATATATATATATATATATATTCGTCCTGAAATGGGTGAAAGTCTTTTTAGCACTAATTGGCCTTTAGTGTATGGTTTTTACTCGGTATTTATTATCCACACAACAGTCAGGGTGGCAGGGGGTGAGGTGGGGGGATATTGAGGGGAACGCAGTGCCAAAGTGTTCTTCATTTTGTTTTACTCACTAGCAAGGCTGCTTCAACACACATTTAGGCAGCACATGAGAGATGATGGGAGATCAGCTCTTTGACTCCACTGAGTCTGTCAAGAGGGAATTAAGCAGAAAATGAAGTTTCATTTCTCATGCTGCAATAAAACATATGCTTTCAAAGGAATACTATTGCCTTTGAGTTACTGTTGCTTTATTTTGAGTACTATGGGGTCTTCAGGCAAATATTACTGCAAACAGCGTTCAGAAAGGATTGCGATCGCTGGCATTTGTACAGCATGTTCTAGTTTATAAAGCATTTCACATCTATTGTCAGTACCCAACTCTGCTCTGCTTCCAGCTGCTAGCAAATAGGATCTCAGTTTAACAGCTTTGAGATGGCCTCTGGGACATAGCTTTTGATCTCCTTAGCCTCTAGAATGGATACCAGTGGTTTTAATAATGGCCTAAATCACAGGTTTCCAGAAGCAAGAGCAAACTGACCATTTCCTGATTTTTTTTCTACTCCAAAATAATGTTATTTCCTTTGAAGCAAATTGTTCCCTGCCAGGCAAGTCAGTGAGGGAATGATGATTACAGAAAAGAGAGGGACGTTGGAGGGTCATGAGAATGCCTTTTCACCCATTTTTATCCTTTCTGCTGTTCTCATTCCATGGTAACTTGGCTCGAGACCACTGGAGGCCGACAAACACACTGATGTTTTTGGGACCATCGATAAATCAATCACTGAACCTCAGGGTGCTCAGAGAACATAAAAGATCTGAAGACCAATCAGCCAGATCTGTACGAGTCACCTTGGAAAAGGACAATTTTCATCTCATAGACAGAGCAATAGGATCAGAGGTGTGAGTCCCAAGGAAAACAAGCAAACAGGATCACAGATAACAAGGCTTTATTCCATTGTACATCCTATCCCATCTTCTGAATATTTACACTCTGGCTATTAAAATGCTCCAAGCATCTCTCCCATCTTAAATATATATGCGTGTGTGTATATGTACATACACACACACACACACACACACACACGTATCTCCATCTCAAAAAAAAAAAAGATCCCTTAGATTCTAGTGACTGGAGCTAATGCTAATGAATAGAGTTAATTAGATGACTTCCTCATTCAAACATCTCCTTCCAGCATCCCACACTCACTGATACTTCCTCACCTCTCATTCAGTGCTCAGCTTATTGAAACTGGCTCCTTCTCATCACTATTCCCATCGTCATCTCTAATTACTTTCTGTCAACAAATCCAAAGCACATTTTTCAGTCTTTTTATTGCAAGATGGCAGATTTTGGCCTGTTGCCGTGTATTATTATTTTGGTTGTTGTGATCCAGGGATTTTCCCAGCCTCCTCAGACCTCCCTCCCTACGGTTAGTGTCAACACCTTCCCAAGGACCCTTCCCAGGATCCCACCCTCCATTTCTTTCTCTCCATACTTCCCTGGGTTAGCTCATTTATTCTTTTGCTTTCAGTTACTACTTACATGTTGATACTTCTTTAATCTGCACCTATTACCCATGTGACTCCTCTAGCTTCAGATTCAGACAGGATTTTTCTAAAAGAACATCCACTGGATCATAGAAAAAGCAAGAGAATTCCAGAAAAACAGCTACTTATGCTTCACTGACTATGCTAAAGCCTTTGACTGTGTGGATCTCTCTTAAAGAGATGTAAACACCAGACCACCTGACCTGCCTCCTGAGAAATCTGTATGCATGTCAAGAGGGAACAGTTAGAACCGGACATGGAACAACAGACTGGTTCCAAATTGGGAAAGGAGTACGTCAAGGCTGTATATTGTCACCCTGCTTATTTAACTTATATGTAGAGTACATCATGCAAAAAGCTAGAATGGATGAAGCACAAGCTGGAATCAAGATTTCTGGGAGAAATATCAACAACCTCAGATATGCAGATGACACTACCCTTATGGCAGAAAGTGAAGAAGCACTAACGAGCCTCTTGTTGAAGGTGAAAGAGGAGAGAGAAAAAGCTAGCTTAAAACTCAACATTTAAAAAAACGAAGATCATGGAATCTGGTTCTATCACTTCATGGGAAATAGATGGGGAAACAGTGGAAACAGTGACAGAAGTTATTTTCTTGAGCTTGAAAATCACTGCAGATAGTAACTGCAGCCATGAAATTTAAAGATGCTAGCTCCCTGGAAGAAAAGCTATGACCAACCTAGACAGCATACTAAAAAGCAGAGACATTACTTTGATGACAAAGGTCCATCTAGTCAAAGCTACGGTTTTTCCATTAGTCATGTATGAATGTGAGAGTTGGACTATAAAGAAAGCTAAGCACCGAAGAATTGATGCTTTTGAACTGTAGTGTTGGAGAAGACTCTTGACAGAGTCTTGAGAGTCCCTTGGACTGCAAGGAGATCCAACCAGTCCATCCTAAAGGAAATGAAGCTACATTACTTTGTCCACCTGATGCAAATAACTGATTCACTAGAAAAGACTCTGATGCTGGGAAAGATTGAAGGCGAGAGCAGAAAGGGACAACAGAGGATGAGATGGTTGGATGGCATCACTGACTCAATGGACATGAGTTTGAACAAGCTCCAGGAGTTGGTGATAGACAGAGAAGCCTGGTGTGCTGCAGTCCATAGGGTCACAAAGAGTTGGACATGACTGGGCAACTGAATTGAATTGAAAAGAATGCCTCCATTGAGTTGCCCTTAGACTAAACACTTCATCTTCCTTTAAACCATCAGCCTTCTCCACCCACTTTTTCATTTGAAGATCTTGCCATCCTCATACTTTTGCAGCTCCTCTCTACTCTTCACCAGCCCTATATCTAATCTTCCACATAGTTCCTGACTCATCTCTTCCTTCTATTTCTCTTGCTATAACTTTATTTCATAACTCTGTCACCTCTAGCCACATCTCCTAACTGATATTCACACTTGTATATTCTCCTGCCAGAGTGGTTTGAGACAAAAATCTAAGCAGCAGGAAAACTCCAAGGTGCTTTCTGTGGCACAGATTCTCAGTTTTAGTACCAAGTCCCTTTTCCAAATTTACTATTTCATTCCACCTGTTATTTCCTTGGACCTCCAGTAAAAGAGAGCTCTGGCATTGCCCAGGATTCAGTCTTCTATATGCTGGACCCTCTGCCTGTAAGACACTGCCTGCTGCTTTCTCCTTCCACCTTGTCTTCATCTATTTCAATAGTTCAGTTCAGTTCAGTTTAGTCACTCAGTCATGTCCGACTCTTTGGGATCCCATGAACCACAGCATGCCAGGCCTCCCTGTCCATCACCAACTCCCAGAGTCCACCCAAACCCACATCAGGTGGCAAAAGTATTGGAGTCTCAACTTCAGCATCAGTCCTTCCAATGAATATTCAGGAATGATTTCCTTTAGGATTGACTGGTTGGATCTCCTTGCTGTCCAAGGGACTCTCAAGAGTCTTCTCCAATACCACAGTTCAAAAGTATCAGTTCTTTGGTGCTCAGCTTTCCTTATACTCCAACTCTCACATCCATACATGACTACCAGAAAAACCATAGCTTTGACTAGATGGACCTTTGTTGGCAAAGTAATGTCTCTGCTTTATAATATGCTGTCTAGGTGGGTCATAACTTTCCTTCCAAGGAGTAAGCGTCTTTTAATTTCATGGCTGCAGTCACCATCTGCAGTGATTTTGGAGTCCCCCAAAATAAAGTCTGACACTGTTTCCACTGTTTCTCCATCTATTTCCCATGAAGTGACGGGACCAGATGCCATGATCTTAGTGTTCTGAATGCTGGGCTTTTTCTTTGGTGCTCAGCTTTCCTTATACTCCAACTCTCACATCCATACATGACTACCAGAAAAACCATAGCTTTGACTAGATGGACCTTTGTTGGCAAAGTAATGTCTCTGCTTTATAATATGCTGTCTAGGTGGGTCATAACTTTCCTTCCAAGGAGTAAGCGTCTTTTAATTTCATGGCTGCAGTCACCATCTGCAGTGATTTTGGAGTCCCCCAAAATAAAGTCTGACACTGTTTCCACTGTTTCTCCATCTATTTCCCATGAAGTGACGGGACCAGATGCCATGATCTTAGTGTTCTGAATGCTGGGCTTTAAGCCAACTTTTTCACTCTCCACTTTCACTTTCATCAAGAGGCTCTTTAGTTCTTCTTCACTTTTTGCCATAAGGGTCTGTCATCTGCATATCTGAGGTTATTGATATTTCTCCAAGCAATGTTGATTCCAGCTTGTGCTTCATCCAGCCCAGCGTTTCTCATGATGTACTCTGCATATAAATTAAATAAGCAGAGTGACAATATATAGCCTTGATGTACTCCTTTCCCAATTTGGAACCAGTCTGTTGTTCCATGTCCAGTTCTAACTTTGCTTTCTGACCTGAATACAGGCTTCTCAGTTTCAAAACTCATTTGCAGTAACCTCCCCTGGAAGCAATCCCTCAGACCCCAAAATAGGTTACTTGCACTTCCTTGGTGCCCTGCACAGTTCTACTCCAGAACTTGACTTCTTTTAAAAATTTTATCCATCCACATAGGTGAATCTACTATATAATGAAGCTTCAGGGATCTTGCTCACACAGATCCCCTTCCAAGGCCTCTTCCTAAGTCTGCATTCATAACTTTGTATTCTTTTTCATAATGAAAGCCCTAAAATTTATATTAATACAAGCTTCACAAAATCAGGACCTACCTCTTCTGGGGCCTGTTTATACTCTAGTTGGTGAATTCTGTACCAGCAGAGCCTGTCTTATTTATCTTTATATCAATAGCACACATGAGGCATTTTATAGCTGGTTTTGGAATGAATGAATGACCCAGAAATCCAGAGAAAGATTGAAACGGGAAGGAGAGGCTAGCTGAGACAAGACATAGAGGTGAAGTTCAGAACAAGAAGCACCCTGGTCCACTGAGAACAGTCAGGAGAGGACATGAGCCAGGACACCAGGGTTAGAGCAAGGCCATGAATCCGGCCTCACGTAGGGAACAAGGGTCAGAAGACAGACAGGCAAGCACAGGCCTGGAATGCATGAATACTGGTGAGCAGAGTGGAGCAGAAGGTCCAAGCCCAGAACAATGGACAGGAAACAGCAACGGAGAGGAGCAAGACAAGCTGGCAGGAAGACGGAAGCCAAAGGGCAATGACAAGCAAGCCCTTCCTGCACGGTTCTTCCATGCTTCCACAGCTACAGAAACTCTCCTGAAAGGAGCCCAAGGGCAGGGGGGCAGGAGTTCAGAACACCCAGGCAAGTGATGGGGCATAAGGGGACAGAGGGACCCGGCAGCCCTGGCCCACAGATTCTGATTGCCTGTGTTTTTCTTACTTGGATTGTTGTCTGGGGATGTCTATTTCCAACCCTGAAGGTGAAATGATGAAAATGCTGCTGAGTTCACAAAGCCTTCTTTTATTTAAAAAAAGAAAAAAAAAGGAGTCAAAAATCGTATCCATCCCATTTGAGGTATTCCTTTAAAGATTTGCTTTCAGTAATGCAACAATGAATGGTTTTACTGTAGTACGAAATCAGGACGGCAGTTATGTAAAGGAAGCAAAAATGGCTTCATTAAAATGCATAGAAGGAGAAGCAATGGATTATAGTATGGATCACACTAGAGATGAGCAGATTACTGAGCACCAGGCACACAAGGGAGACAGATTAATGAAAAATAAATAAAGGAGCTTCAGAAAAACAGCATGAAGCTGAACGTTGATCTGCTGTTTGTCATAGAATATAAGCCCAAACGTGTGTGGAAAATCACTTCTTTTCATTTGGAAGGTTGATTTGAAAGTTAATGTTATTTGCTTCTTTCCCTACTCCTCCATTTTATTTGTGTATCTTTTGGATAATTACAGATAATTTTTAAAGCTAAGAAACATCAACAGAGAGGAACATCTAATGCAGGTTACTCTAGAAAAATGGCAAGAGGAGAGTGCAGTTTTCTTAATAGTATGGATAATCACTGAAAATTATCAACTGAAAAACTGACCCACCTTGTCATGACTTTACTATGTGTTCTGCCTGGAAACTTCATGGATGTTACCTTGAAGGGGAAGTGCCTTAAGGTAATAAGAGAAGAAAAGAGTTGGGAATCAGATGACCCACGGTTCAAAAGGCAACAATAACATTTATATTAGGTGATTAGAACAAATCACCATGCCTCTTTCAACTTCAATTTTTGCAGAAAGATAAAAGATGGGGGTGGGGGAGGGTTGCTTCCTTGATAGCTCAGTGATAAGGAACCTGCCTGCCAAGGCAGGAGACACAGGTTCAATTACTGATCTGGGGAAAATCCCACACCCCACGGAGCAACTAACCTTGCGTGCCAAGCTACTGAGCTTGTGCTTTAGAGCCCAGGAGCCACATCACTGAGCCCTTGTACCCTAGAGAAACAAGAGAAGCCACTGCAATGAGAAGCTGGTGCAAACTAGAAAGTGGCTCCCAGTTGCCACAACTACTGAAAAGCTAACACAGCAACAAACACCCAGCACAGCCAAAAGAAATAAATAACATATTTAAAAGCATAGCCATTACTTTGCCAACAAAGGTCCATCTAGTCAAGGCTATGGTTTTTCCTGTGGTCATGCATGGATGTGAGAGTTGGACTGTGGAGAAAGCTGAGCGCTGAAGAACTGATGCTTTTGAACTGTGGCGCTGAAGAAGACTCTTGAGAGTCCCTTGGACTGCAAGGAGATCCAACCAATCCATTCTAAAGGAGATCAGTCCTGAGTGTTCATTGGAAGGACTGATGCTAAAGCTGAAAGTCCAATACTTTGGCCACCTCATGCGAAGAGTTGACTCATTGGAAAAGACTCTGTTGCTGGGAGGGATTAGGGGCAGGAGGAGAAGGGGATGGCAGAGGATGAGATGGCTGGATGGTATCACCAACTCAATGGACATGAATTTGAGTGAACTCTGGGAATTGGTAATGGACAGGGAGGCCTAGAGTGCTGCGGTTCATGGGGTCACAAAGTGTCAGACACGACTGAGGGATATCTGCCTTGGGACTTCTCTGGTGGTCCAATGGCTAAGACTCCATGCTCCCAACACAAGGGGCTGGGGTTCTATCCCTGGTCAGGGAACTAGATCCTGCATGTCACAGCTAAAGATGCCATATGCCGCAATTGTTCTGACGGAGCCAAATAAGTAAGTTAAATAAATAAATTTTTAAAAATGATACCTGCCTTAACTAGTGCTTAGTTCTCAGTGAATCATAAGTGATACATTATAAGAAAAAATTTTAAGAAGCGGTACAATCATAAATTGTCAATTACATCTGCAAACTCCATGAGGTTTCAGCTAGATCTGAGTTGAAACATAATCATTCTACTGGATAAATAAGAAAGCAGGCAGCAATCACCTGAAAATCA
Organism: Madoqua kirkii; assembly: GCA_006408675.1. NCBI lineage: Eukaryota > Metazoa > Chordata > Mammalia > Artiodactyla > Bovidae > Madoqua > Madoqua kirkii. Next base: position 15,941 of record SJYC01129756.1, on the reverse strand, counting down.
CACCTACTATTCATAATGTGGATACTGACAGTGAAAGACAAGTAACAACTATTTTTAAGAATGGTATTAAATTTCAAATATCTACTTAATCATTTTAAAATTAGGCTTACAATTTCTACAATGTGTAAGGTTAGACAAGTCACCCCTTTTGAAGGTAGTAAGCTGCAATGTTTATGATAATTATATGTACTTCTGAACATTTATATGCCTAATTAGAAGCTTGAAAGTTTTAAGGCAAGTAAAAATAGCTGAACTCATCTATGCTAAGAACACTGAGAAAATGATGAATGCATCTGTTGGGATCCAAGTGAGGATGTGCAGTAGTCACTTGCTTATATAAGTCAAGAGAGTTCAATAAGATCATGGGGCTGAAGATGTATATTTCAGAGTCATCAGTCAATAGATGGCTCTGAGTAATAAAAATGAGAGTGACTATAACTGAAGAAGGGTCTAAGGCCTAAGCTATGGAGAAGAGGAAGATCCATCAAAAGAGGTCAAGGAAGATCAGTCAGTGGAGAGGAGGAAAAATGTTTCCGAAAGACAAATGAGGAAAATAGTTTATGGAGAAGGTAAGGCCAATTGTGTCAAACAATACTGAGAAATCAAGTAAGATGTGGAGGAAAAACTGGTCAATAGATCTAGCCACCTTGAGTGGTCTTGACAAGGATGACTCTAGTAGACTGGAAAGCAGCTGAAAGTAGGGAAGGGGAGATGCTGATCTTATACTATCTTCCTTCATAGGACTTCCCTGGTAGCTCAGAGGGTAAAGCACCTGTCTACAATGCAGGAGACCCGAGTTCAATCCCTGGGTTGGGAAAATCCATTGGAGAAGGAAATGGCAATCCGCTCCAGTACTAATGCCTGGAAAATCCCATGGACAGAGGAGCCTGGTAGGCTACAGTCCATGGGGTCGCAAAGAGTCGGACACAACTGAGCGACTTCACACTTCATAGCCTGAGCTTCATAACTTGAGCTTCCTTCATAGCCTGATCCTTCATAACCTGAGCCCACACATTTAATAAGTGGGGAGAACATCAGAGAGAGAGAGAGACCCTGAAATTAAACTTGGTCCTGTTAGGACCAACAAACTCAATCTTAGTTTACAACATGTCTTTGTATAATTTTTTTTAAAAAAAGGTTACAGCAGAATCAATTCCCCAAAGAGAATGAACCCCAACAGACCACATGATTGCAGTCTCCACATTTTGTATACCAAAAGCTCCACAAAAGATTTTTCTTTTTGTGAACTTAGTCACAAAACTTAACTTTTACATTTATACATGTATTGAAAATAGCAAAGTTACTTAAAAATCATAGATGCTCTGTCCACATGAAGTTCACCCTCTTGCCTTTAGGCAGAATTACATCTGAACCTTTGTGAATATTTAACAATTAACCTTGGGGTTTTTTACCCAACAGCATTTAACCTAATAGCTACTGTGTATAAAGTAATACCTTGGAAGTGAAAGTGAAAATGTTAGTCCCTCAGTCATGTTCAACTCTTAGAGACCCCATGGACTATAGCTTGCCAGGTTCCTCTGTCCATGGGATTCTCCAGGCAAGAATACTAGAGTGGGTTGCCATTTTCTTCTCCAGAGGATCTTTTTCAGCCAGGGATCAAACCCAGGTTTCCTTCATTGCAGGCAGAGTCTTTTCCTTCTGAGCCACCAGAGAAGCCCCAAAAAGTAATATCTTGAGCCTTGATTTTATCAGTCTTTCCTTCAGTCACTGATCACTCTGCATGATCAGAAAGCTCTAACTCAGATCTCCTAGAGAGATCTTGGTGCAGAACATTTTAATGACTTTGGGCTCTTTCAGTGAGTGTAAAAATAAACCATTAAAGGCACACTTTGTTTTATTCCTATGAAATGTATCAAAATGAAATGCCACCTCCATCCTCAAAACTCATCCCATCTTTTGTCCTACCCTTTGCATCAAAATGCATGGCCTGGGTTTGCCCATATTCTCTTTCAGTGCGCTCACCAGCGTGATGGGAGTAACAGTGGCAGTTCACCATCCACCCTCAGGGTAAAACCATCACCATTCCTGTGATGCGTCTCCATTAGTCCTTTGGGCCAGCCCAACAGTCATTTTTACTTCTCTTGTCAAATCCAATGGGCCACAGAATTCTAGGAAAAGTCTGGCCCAATTTCTCAGTGATTTGATTATTCTATAGTTCTCACAATTTCTCCTTAAAAAACTCCAAGATACTGCCTCTTTAAATTATTATTATTCCTCTTTAAAAACAGCACTGTCCTAAAAGAATACTGCCTTTCAAGATGTCCTTCTCAGCAAACGTATTATTTATTCCATTTATAGTTAGAATTTTCATGTTCATTTTCCTCTTCAGTGAACTACTTTCCCGAATTTCCTTTCTTCCTCCCTATAATTAGTGCCACACAACACTGATAAAGGACCTACATTATCAGAAAGACAAGAAGCCATAGGAGCTTATTGTGTATTCTCAAAGGAAAACATTCCAGCAAATGAGTTTATGATATTCAAACAAAGTTGCTTCCTACTCAAGAAAGCAACAAACAAATATGTTGGAAAACTCACTACATTTAAGACATTCATAGATGCAAGATCCATGGCCCCTTGTGAATACAGAGATGAATCTGACACCAACCTGTCCTGGAGGAACTTACAGTCTAGACAGGAGAAAGCGGGGCAAATCTTGTTAAAATGCCTGGAATAAAAATTAGGGAGAGAGTCTTTGTAAACAAGAACCTAAAAGAAGGCAGTGAAGAAAAGGTATCTGATGATTCTTGAAGATGGGATAGCATTTGGAGTGAGGTTTAGAGACCTCAAATGAGGGGAGGAATGTTCTTTTGAGAAGGGAACCGATGTGAACAAAGGCTAGCATCTGGAAGGGCATGAGTCAGGACAGGGAACCAGGGCAGGGACAGAATGCCCCGGAGTGGGCAGGAAGGGGAGTGGGAAATGATGAAGCTAGAAAAATGGGTTAGAACCAGGCTTTGCCAGGTTGAGAATGCCAGCTGGAAGGCTACGGGCTCCACTGCTTAGGCAGTGAGAATCCTCCAGGGGCGTCTGCAACAGAGGGAAAGATGAGTGCATTAATGCATAAGATGGATTGGAATGAGAACATACTGGAAAAGGGAGGTCAATTACAGGGTTTCTGTTTGTAATCATAGGCTGGGCCTTGATGAAATCACAGGATAGTAGGGCTGCAGAATTAGAGAGGAGGAAGAAGATTTCAAGATACTTCACAGAATAACAGAGTCTGGCATCTGATGGCATATGGAAGGGGTGGAGGAAGGAGGAGTCAGAATTAATACTGAGGGTTTGAGACGGGCTGAAACGAGGATTGGAGATGAAGGGGAAATTTGGGAGAGATGATATATCAGAGAGAGACTACAGAAGATGCCTAGTGACTGATGGAAAAATAAAACAGCTTTTTAAAGAAAGAACCCAGAGCTGGAGGTACGAAGGTGGAAATCATCTGTACAGATGTGACAACCAATGTCGTGACTTTACATGAGATTGTTAATTGAAAAAGAGTCACAATTACTGTCTATACATCACAAAGTCAAACGGTGTTCTGTTAATTATCCACTTAGTTTGATGAATGTAGACAGTCTGTATCAGATCATTATAGCCTAGATACTCTGCAGACTGAATGACCCAGTTTTGCAGCCCTCATCTATCAAATTAAAGAAATCATTGTCAAATCTGCCCCTGGCTTTCTGCTGTGTCAATATAGCCAGTGGGCTCATACTCAAAGTGAAATTGAAAACTTGACTCAAGGTCCTAAGGGGCCAGTGTCAGATCTCAAGTCAACTCTACCATCCCCTGGCCATGATCCAGCACACCAGGTCCCACTGCACAGTTCACAGACAACTTCCTGCACAGTGTCTCCTTTACATGACAGGGCTACACAATAAATTGTGTTGTCGCCACTTTACAGATGCAGAAACCTAAGGTCAGACAGGTTCTCTGTCTAAGGTCCTTCAGCCAAAACTGGAGGCAGAACTAGCAACCAAGGTTTGCGATTCAAAGTAAATGGCAGAAAGGTTTCTGTTTGGTGTTTGTTTTACTAAACTACACTGCCTAACCTTTAAAAAAAATGCTTATGCTCATTACTAATTAATACCACTGAATGGAACAAGAGGTTATCTATACCTATTGTTCACTTCTTCTCTCTCCACTTCTTTTGCCTTCTCTGTGTGATCTCACTGGAATTGACTGGGTGAGTGAATGGTATGTGTATGCACATGCACACACACATGTGCACACACACACACGTGCACGCACACACACCACCTTTCTCACAATCTCAACCTAGTTGGCCAACTTAGAAGGAGAGCTATATCTCAAATAACACACTGTCAAAACCATAGGTCCTACCTATTTCTTACTGTACTTTTATGGTTCTTTGGCTGCAGGCAACCACACTGCACAAAATAAATTTGTAATTTGATGTAACTTTCACACCCTTCAGAACATAAGTTTTAAGCCAAGCATGAAGTTCAGTTCCAAACTTCAAAATGAAGGCCACTACATTGTATAAGAAAAGATTAGTCCAAATGAGAACCGAGGAGTATTTCCCTGGTAAGATAATGAAAGAACAAGAGAGTGGCAGAAATCACTTTCTTCCTTGCTCTGTGGTTACACAGATTTATGGTATTTCTCCACACTCTGCTAGATCCTAGCATGTGAGGTTCATTAGATGAGACTCACGAGCAAATTTTCAAAACTAATCAGTGAAAAGTATTTTGATATATCCTTACCTTAGCAAGTTCTGTCCTTCCACCAAAAGTGAAAAAGGAGAACCATCCGACATTTCTTAATTGTCACAGGGAGGCTTGGTGAGGCGGACCCTGAGCCCAAGTGCTTCTGGGAAATATACTGGGGAAACCAACTCCTTCCCCTGAACCATTTGTACCACATATTGTCATTGGGATTGAAGAGTTCCCAGAGGGGGGGAAAAACGGAAATTCACCTATTGGAACTCAGACATAAACTGCCATGTCTGATGGGTGGGTGGCCCTATGCAAAGCCAAATCATAGAGAGGAGCTATGGGGCTTCTGAGGGAACATTTCAGCCACCGCATAAAGTCAACATCTTACAATCCTAACTGTTTCATATTTCCATGCAGAAATATTAGAGTTAGTGACAAGAAATGGTAAGAAATCTTCGGCTTTTCATCTATATGAAGGGCATAAAAGCACCTGCACTCAGAGGATGCGGGCACAGAGATTTTCCCTGAAAACTGTTCTGTGTAACCTTTGCATTTGGAAGGTTGGGAAGGGGAACAGACACATGCTTGAGGAGAACAACTGAAGAAAACATGGGCTGGTGTCTGACTCTCACTTAAAATGAGCTGATGAATAAGTCAAAGAATAAGTGGCTGCATGAGCCAGCCTATGCGCTCAGTCTGTTGAGAGGCCGTGAAAGTGAAAGTCGCTCAGTCGTGTCTGACTTTGCAATCCCATGGACTATATAGTCCATGGAATTCTCCCTTCTCCAGGGGATCTTCCCAATCCAGGGACTGAACCCAGATCTCCCTCACTGCAGGCAAATTCTTTACCAGCTGAGCCACAAGGGAAGCCCAAGGATACTGGAGTAGGTACTCTATCCCTTCTCCAGCAGATCTTCTTGACCCAGAAATCAAACTGGGGTCTCCTGCATTGCAGGCAGATTCTTTACCAACTGATTTATAAGGGAGTGTCAGTTCAGTTCAGTTCATTTGCTCAATCATGTCCAATGGTTTGCGACCCCATGGACTGCAGCACTCCGGGCTTCCCTGTCTATTGCCAACTCCCAGAGTTTACTCAAATTCATGTCCATTGAGTTGGTGATGTCATCCAACCATCTTATCCTCTATCGTCCCCTTCTCCTCCTGCCCTCAATCTTTCCCAGCATCAGGGTCTTTTCAAATGAGTCAGTTCTTCACATCAGGTGGCCAAAGTATTAGAGTTTCAGCTTTAGCATCAGTCCTTCCAATGAATATTCAGGAATGATTTCCTTTAGGATTGACTGGTTGGATCTCCTTGCTGTCCAAGGGACTCTCAAGAGTCTTCTCCAACACCACAGTTCAAAAGCAGCAATTCTTTGGCACTCACCTTTCTTTATACTCCAACTCTAACATCCATACATGACTACCAGAAAAACTATAGCTTTGACTAGATGGACCTTTGTTGGCAAAGTAATGTCTCTGATTTTTAATATGCTATCTACGTTGGTCATAACTTTTCTTCCAAGGAGTAAGCATCTTTTAATTTCACGGCTGTGGTCACCATCTGCAGTGATTTTGGAGCCCCCAGAAAATAAATCTCTTGCTGTTTCCACTGTTTCCCCATCTATTTCCCATGGAGTGATGGGACCAGATGCCATGATCTTAGTTTTCTGAATGTTGAACTTTAAGCCAACTTTTCACTCTCCTCTTTCACGTTCATCAAGAGGCTCTTTAGTTCTTCTTCACTTTCTGCCATAAGGGTAGTGTCATCTGCAAATCTGAGGTTATTGATATTTCTCCCTGAAACCTTGATTCCAGCTTGTGCTTCATCCAGCCCAGCATTTTTCATGATGTACTCTGCATATAAGTTAAATAAGCAGGGTGACAATATATAGCCTTGACGTACTCCTTTACCTATTTGGAACCAGTCTGTTGTTCCATGTCGACTTCTAACTGTTGCTTTCTGACCTGCATATAGGTTTCTCAAGAGGCAAGTCAGGTGGTATGGTATTCCCATCTTGTGAAGAATTTTCCAGAGTTTGTTGTGGCCCACACAGTCAAAGGCTTTGGCATAATCAATAAAGCAGATGTTTTTCTGGAACTCTCTTGTTTTTTTGATGATCCAACAGATGTTTACAATTTGATCTCTGGTTCCTTTGCCTTTTCTAAATCCAGCTTGAACATCTGGAAGTTCACAGTTCACGTACTGTTGAAGCCTGGCTTGGAGAATTTTGAGTATTACTTTACTAGCATGTGAGATGAGTGCAATTGTGTGGTAGTCTGAGAATTCTTTGGCATTGCCTTTCTTTGGGATTGGAATGAAAACTGACATTTTCCAGTCCTGTGGCCACTGCTGAGTTTTCCAAGTTTGCTGGCATATTGAGTGCAGCACTATCACAACATCATCTTTTAGGATTTGAAACAGCTCAACTGGAATTCCATCACCTCCACTAGCTTTGTTCGTAGTGATGCTTCCTAAGGCCCACTTGACTTCACATTCCAGGATATCTGGCTCAAGGTTGGTGATCATACCATTGTGATTATCTGGGTCATGTAGATCTTTCTTATATATTTCGTGTATTCTTGCCACCTCTTCTTAATATCTTCTGCTTCTGTTAGATCCACAGCATTTCTGTCCTTTATTGTCACATCTTTGTGTGAAATGTTCCCTTGGTATCTCTAATTTTCTTGAAGAGATCTCTGGACTTTCCCGTTCTATTGTTTTCCTCTATTTCTTTGCATTGGTCACTGAGGAAGTCTTTCTTATCTCTTCTTGCTATTCTTTGGAACTCTGCATTCAAATGGGTATATCTTTCATTTTCTCCTTTGCCTTTGACTTCTCTTCTTTTCACAGCTATTTGTAAGGCCTCCTCAGACAATCATTTTGCCTTTTTACATTTCTTTTCCTTGGGGATGGTCTTGATCCCTGCCTCTTGTACAATATCATGAACCTCCATCCATAGTTCTTCAGGTACTCTGCCTATCAGATCTATTCCCTTGAATCTATTTGTCACTTTCACTGTATAATCATAAGGGATTTGATTCAGTCATACCTGAGTGGTCTAATGATTTTCCCTACTTTCTTCAATTTAAGTCTGAATTTGGCAATAAGCAGTTCATGGTCTGTGCCGCAGTCAGCTCCCAGTCAGGGGGTGTAGGGATGCATATTTCTCATGGGCAGAAGTTGCTCACATAACAAAGAATGAATATGGGGTCAGCTTCTCTCCCTCCAGATGAAAGGCCTACAGTGATAGGGTTCTCCAAAGAACCAGAGATCAAATTGCCAACATCTGCTGGATCATGGAAAAAGGAAGAAAGTTCCAGAAAAACATCTATTTCTGCTTTATTGACTATGCCAAAGCCTTTGACTGTGTGGATCACAATAAACTGTGGAAAATTCTGAAAGAGATGGGAATACCAGACCACCTGACCTGCCTCTTGAGAAACCTATATGCGGGTCAGGAAGCAACAGTTAGAACTGGACATGAAACAAGATTGGTTCTAAACAGGAAAAGGAGTACGTCAAAGCTGTATATTGTCACCCTGCTTATTTAACTTCTATGCAGAGTACATCATGAGAAATGCTGGACTAGAAGAAACACAAGCTGGAATCAAGATTGCCAGGAGAAATATCAATAACCTCAGATATGCAGATGACAGCACCCTTATGGCAGAACGTGAGGAAGAACTAAAAAGCCTCTTGATGGAAGTGAAAGAGGAAAGCGAAAAAGTTGGCTTAAAGCTCACCATTCAGAACATGAAGATTATGGCATCCGGTCCCATCACTTCATGGGAAATAGATGGGGAAACAGCGGAAACAGTGTCAGACTTTATTTTTGGGGGTCTCCAAAATCACTGCAGATGGTGACCACAGTCATGAAATTAAAAGACGCTTACTCCTTGGAAGAAAAGTTATGACCAACCTAGAAAGTATATTCAAAAGCAGAGACATCACTTTGCCAACTAAGGTCCGTCTAATTAAGGCTATGGTTTTTCCAGTAGTCATGTATGGATGTGAGCGTTGGACTGTGACGAAGGCTGAGCGCCGAAGAATTGATGCTTTTGAACTGTGGTATTGGAGAAGACTCTTGAGAGTCCCTTGGACTGCAAGGAGATCCAACCAGTCCATTCTGAAGGAGATCAACCCTGGGTTTTCTTTGGAAGGAATGATGCTAAAGCTGAAACTCCAGTACTTCAGCCACCTCATGCAAAGAGTTGGCTCACTGGAAAAGACTCTGATGCTGGAAAGGATTGGGGGCAGGAGAAGGGGACAACAGAGGATGAGATGGCTGGATGGCATCACGGACTCGATGAACTTGAGTCTGAGTGAACTCCAGGAGATGGTGATGGACAGGGAGGCCTGGCGTGCTGTGATTCATGGGGTTGCAAAGAGTTGGACACGACTGAGCGACTGAACTGAACTGAACTTCTCTCCCTCCAGTGAAACTTTCCAGAGAGGCAATGAGGCCCTAGTGGAGAGAAGTTAAAGATATTGCCAGATATCTGAGGGCTGAAGGAGTAAGAAATCACCCATAATGGAGATGCCTCCCTCTGGGTCAAGGGAGCTCTAGATGAAAGACCTACAGTGACGGGGTTCTCCAAAGAACCAGAGCTTAACTTAAAACAGCTGCCCAGCCCCCAGACCACAATCCGGCAAGACAATGTCAGTCACATGAGAACCTTTCTGTGTCCCACTTAACTCTCCCTCATCTCCTACTGTATTCCAGCCCTGGAAGACTAGAAACAGAAACAAGATCTAGCAAGGGAAGAGCTGGCAAGGACTCCCACTCTCCACTAATGTAGGCTCTGCCCCTACACAAGAAGGGCTTAACTTGAGGAACACAAAGATTTTATTTCAAGCTTGAAGAGTCTCTTATTTTATGAGCTGGACTTTTGGAATAAAGATTGTATTTGGTAACCTGAAGATTTTTATCCAATGGTTGTGGGAGAGAAATTAAAGTTGCTTTATGACTATACACCATGAGCCTTGTTCATTCACCCTGTCGGTTACACACGCTTTTCCTCCCACTTAGCCACGTGTATCCAGCAATTTACTTGGGTTTTGAGGAACTTCATTAGAGGGGGAAAAAACCTATAAACATACTAGGAATCAGATATATACAGTCATGTTCAATAGGCTGGGGTGGGTGACTGTCCTATTGCAAAAGGGTTAGTTGGGTTCTCATTCAGACATTAGTTGAGGTCACCTTGTCCTCTGAGAATTACATTTTAAAAAATGGCTGACACTCTCCCCTCCCTATGATTAATGGAGAGCCTCTGCAGCTGCTGCTAAGTCGCTTCAGTTGTGTCCGACTCTGTGCGACCCCATGGACGGCAACCCACCAGGCTCTCTTGTCCCTGGGATTCTCCAGGCAAGAACAGTAGAGTAGGTTGCCATTTCCTTCTCCAGTGCATGAAAGTGAAGTCGCTCAGTCATGTCCGACTCTTCACAACCGCATGGACTGCAGCCTACCAGGCTCCTCTGTCCATGGGATTTTCCAGGCAAGAGTACTGGAGTGGGATGCCATTGCTTTCTCTGAACGGAAAGCTAGCTCCCCCTAAATATTGCCATGACTCCCCAGAGTCTCTGCCTACAATTTCTCCTTGTCACTCTCCCCAGCCTTTCCCAGAGCTCCTCCGTTTACTCTGCATTCTAGTTCTCAGATTATAACACAGACCCTTTCCCTTGATTTTCCCGGAAACACCACTGGCACAAGGCCTCACCTCAGGCAATTACTTTTCAGCACAGAGCAAGCAGCTTAAAATCAAACACAAAACATCCTTGCCTCTGAACACCCTCTGGCTACTGGTGGCGGTGTTTAACACACAGCCTTCCTGCAGACTGTCCACACCACAGATTAATCCCTGGCGGCTCCCTCCCTCTTCTTCACCTTCCACTTCTTTTCTCCCCAGAAAATCCTTGTTTATTTGTTATGCTGATTGGTTTAGCTATCTCTTTGTTTCAGTGCCTCCTTCCAAGCCTGCCCCGTGGGCCTCATCTTTGCTAAATAAAAGGCTATTTACTCCAGAGAGATATTATGCTACTTCCTTACAGGCTGAAGCTGCCGTAGCCACTTGTGACTTCAAATAAAATTGCTTTATCCGTGCTCTAAGACCAGCAACAGGGCTTGAGTTTGGACCAAGAGGTGCCTTTGGTTATAGGTGATAGCAGCTTCCAGAACTCATTGCTACTCAAGGAGACTGACAGCATGTCTTTCTCCTAAGGAGAAAAGGGTTCTGTGTATTAATCAAAAATCAATCAGTCATGTTGAACTAAGCACACCAGGCTTCCCTATCCTTCACCATCTCCCAGAACTTGGTGATGCCATCCAATCATCTTACCCTTTGTTGCCCCTTCTCCTGCCTTCAGTCTTTCCTAGCATCAGCGTCTCTTCCAATGAGTCAGTTCTTCACATCAGGTGGCCAAAGTATTGGAGTTTCAACTTCAGCATCAGTCCTTCCAATGAATATATTAAATATTCTGAAAATCTTTTGGCTCAGGTGAACTCATCATGGGTACCTTCCACTGTTCCTGCTTCTGTATCCTTGCACCTCACTTCACCCCAACTCCTGCCAACACACACACACACACACACGCACACACGACAAAGAAAAAGAGAATTCTGTTCGTTTCATGGCTGTCAGATATGGTGGCCCTCAAGGCCCAGTGGAAAGATTCCTGCTTCTTCATGCTAAGGGGCAGTGGGTCTCCAATTTCACCAGAGTCTGTGCATACGGGGCAGGGGTGGGGAGGCTGGCTGCTGTCGAGTCCTGGTATTACCACCTCCAGCTGAATGAACTTGATCAGCAACCACAGAGGGCTCAGGCAACCTGGTCATTCCTCTCCCCACTAGTACAAAAAATAAAAAGGAAAGATCCACCCATCCTCACAAAAAACAATACAGGGGTCATAGGCCTTGGAAGACAGCAGGTTTTGCAAAAACGGCACTAAGTGTGGGCTCTCCATCTTCACTAGCAGCACCAGCAACAGTGCCAGGATCAGAATGGTAGGCTCTGTGCCAGCAGCAACAGTGCCAGGATCAGAGTGACAGGATCAGAGGGGTAGGCTGGGATCAGCTGCTCTGTGCAAAAGACGCAACAGAAAGCTGTAAATACCAGCTCGGTAAACATTGGTGGGAAGTGACTGGGGACATATGTGAGCGCCCCTCAGAGGGGCTCTATAAATGACTGGGCTTCTTTGAGTCAAAAAGAAGTCAGTCAAAAGGGGGTTTGCTTGCTGCTACTGACATTTGGGGTTTAAAATGATGCAACTTCATTTGCAATCAGCAGCTGCTGGATCCTGCTTGGATTGCATGCTATAAACAGCTTTTCTCACTAAGTCTATGAAATTTGCAGACATACAAGGCTGCATCATTGTAGAATTAGTCTGTGACTGTGATCCATTCTATCCACAGTGTTTTCCAGAATGCCACTAGGGAAATTTAGAAAAGAGGTAATAATATCTGAACACCACCTATAAATATTGTTAAGCGGTTTGCTTACCTTATCTTATTCAATCCCTCCCATGGCCCTGAGAGGCAGGTGTGATTATCCCCACGTTAGAGATGCCAGAAGAGGTTCAGAGATTTTAAATAATTTAAGGTCAGATCAACATCAAAACTGCTTAATTGAAGATATGAAAATAAACACTAAACTAGGACACCTGAAAGATTCTAGAATATACTACTGATACCTCTATTTTAGGTCAGCGTCCCTAGAAGAAGAATTGGGGACAAGGATTCCTGTGCAGGTGATTTATGCAGGAAGAATTCTCCAAGGCCTCTGACTGGGGGTGAGGGAAACAGGACTGGGTAGGGCAGGAAATCAATCAGAATGTGATCTTAGGTGGATGCTCCTGGAGTGACTTCACCCCACCTACAGGGTAGCCCTGAAATGCTAGCTCTGCCTCAGTCATCCACCCAGAAGCACTGCCACATTCGTCAGTCAGGACCGTCACCTGAAAACAAAAGCCATAGACCTGGCCACTGAAGGCACATCATACCAAACCCACTGGCACACACGAACAACAAGGAGAGAGCTGAAGAATCAGGTCAGAGCACCGACAGTATGTGCTCCACCCACTCAACAGCAGAGCTGACTCAACCAGCTGCAGAGCCTTGAAAGTCATCTCCAGCAAGAGTCAGAGCAAGTGCTTCCACGATTTGGGCTTCAGACTGACTGTGTATACCCAGGAGGAGTCGAAAGACTGTTTCAGCCAGTCTTTTGGCTTACTGAAACTGTTCTGTCATTTAGAAGCCCAGCATTTTCAGGTTTCTATGAGGGCAAGGAGGCAGAGCGATATGGCCAAGGACTTCTGGCTTTGCCTAAGAAAAGGAATCCTTCCCTTCACATGTCTCACAGCCTGGCTCTGTGACACAGCAAGTCACTCAACTATGTGAGCTTCAGCTCCCTTAGAGAGGAAAGGAAGAAAATGACCCATCCCAGAGTGGCTAGAATAGTCAAATGAGATAATGCCTAATAAAGTGCTTTGTAAATGGTCAGCATGATATAAATATTAGTTTTAGTAATAATAGGTTACAGTTGGATTAAACAGAGAGAATCCTATTTCCATTCAAATGAGCTGCAGGTAGGTGGACATGACCATGCTTAATGTCAGAGATTTGGAGTTTTCTGTTACTCACAAACAGCTTGACTCTGCCTCTTTCCTAATATCTCTGTCCAAGCCCTCATCCATCTGGAGATTAGATGGATTTGGAAAGAGAGCAGCCTTGATCTTCAGGAAATCCCAGCTCACAACAACACACACCAGCTAGTCCCTCAGAAGACTTGAGCCTCATTGTCTGCTCTGCCCTGGAGAAGCCTGCACACGCACCTTCACACATCCTGTGGCCCTGTTCCTCCCTATCAACCAGCACCGACCTCTCCAGCACCACCGCAGCCTATGACATGACAAACACACTCACCTGGAGGTGCAGAGAACGTAACAGCATAAACATCCTCCATGCACACACCACTGTGTACAGCCTTAACCCAAGTAATAGCTCCCACATATCCATGAAAAGTTGGTTACAGGGGGTAAGATGGAGATTTGAGCATCCAGGGCAATAAGTCTGAAAACCACACCAGATGCATGGTTTGGTGTAATAACGCTATCATTGTTTATAGAAGAATGTTTCTCTCAAGAGTGACTTCCAAGCATAGGGAACATGGAACCTCAATTATCAATGATTCTTTCTCAATTATCTTTTGGACAACCAATTAAAGAAAGAATAAACTTTGGGATCAGAATAACCTAAATTTTACTCCTGGCTTCAGCATGTACCAACAGTGTGAACCTGAGCTTTCCCATCTGTGAAATGGGATCAAGAGTACCTCCCTCATAAGGTACTATAAAGATAAAGTACATTCAAGCTGTCTAACAGAGTTCCTACTAAAGAGCAGATATTCAATGAATGTTATCAAGAATAATATGTAAAGGGCCTAGTCCAAAGCATGTGACATAACAAAATATTTATTATTGTTGTAACTATACCCCTCAGAGAGCAGTTCAGTGGTTTGCAGGCATGCACTAAATGTTTGCCAATTTCATGAATACACAGTTAAATACACGGTGAATACATGGTTGCAGCCAACAAATTTCTTGGTCCATAGAGGAAAGAAAACACTTCTGAATCCCATGCCTGAGAGTCACTTACCTCCTAAACATCTTTCAAGTAGTGCCTATGCTCAGCCCAGGTTTCTTCCCTCTTTCTCCCCTGTCAGCCCAGGAGGAGAGCGGTCAGAGGTACACACTGCCTTCCCAGCTGAGGGGCTGGATGTAAGGCCAGCCGCAGCAGGGCTGTGAGTCACCAGCTGTTTCTGTCTACAACTGGGACATAAGTGTTCTGACCATGGGTTGTGCTAATTTACCTGATTCCAAAGCCAAATGTCAGAGTGGGACCATCACAGATATTTATGTTGTTTCTGAGATGACATCTACTTCGACTTTGCACAAATTGTAGAGTCATTAGGTATCTAGCTCTTCATGTCAATGAAAACAGTGCAGAAATATACACCACCACCAGTATCCGATGAGATATTCTCACTCTCTTTTTATAGTAGTCTCCACCACTTGCAGACAACTCTTCCTTTGTAGACTTTGAACTGGCAGAAGAAGGTAGATTTGCCTATTCAAGCAGCCTATGCCAGAGAAGGCACACTGTCCTGGAGCTAAATCTGAAAAAAGCCAGGGAGAAGAATCCAGAACAGAGGGGTGTCTGGGGAAAGGTGGCTTACTGCTCCATAAAGAGGTTTGTTTACAGCACCTTCTTGGATACAAGAGAAAGGACCATACTGCCCCTAGTCCAATTTCGAACAGATAGCACAGGCACATGGTGGGGAGTCCTGAGAAATGCCATCTTCGTCAGTGAGGAAGAGAAGATAGATGATATTTACTGAATATTCACATGATAACAACTATGGTCATTTATTAAGGACATATGCAGACTCTATGTAAAAATTACCTTATTTATGTGCAAAATAACCCTATAACACGTGCTACAGGTATTGGTTTGCTGGGGCTGCCATAACAAAACAGCACAGACTAGGTGGCTTCAACAACAGAAATACGTGATCTCACAGGTCTGGAGGCTGGAAGTCCAAGAGGAAAGTGAAAGCAAGTTGGTTTCCTCTGAGGGTCATAATAGAAGAGTCTCTTCCGGTCCTCTCTCCTGGGCTTGCAAATTGCCACTCTCTTGCTGCCTCTTCACACAGACTTCCCTCTGCATCTGCATCCCTAGAGTCTGTTTTGTGTGTCCAATCACCTTTTTCTTATAAGGACACCAGTCAGATTAGATTAAGGTCTACTCTAACACCTTCATTGGCTGCACAGGTGCAGGAGGGCCTAGAGGAGCTATTCCACGTTGAAGGTCAGGAGGGGCAGTGGTGAGGAGATACCCCTCGTCCAAGGTAAGGAGCAGCAGCTGCACTTTGCTGGAGCAGCCGTGAAGAGATACCCCACGTCCAAGGTAAGAGAAACGCAAGTAAGACAGTAGATGTTGCAAGAGGGCATCAGAGGGCAGACACACTGAAACCACAATCAGAGAAAACTAGTCAATCTAATCACACTAGGACCACAGCCTTGTCTAACTCAATGAAAGTAAGCCATGCCCGAGAGGCCACGCAAGACGGGCGGGTCATGGTGGAGAGGTTTGACAGAATGTGGTCCACTGGAGAAGGGAATGGCACACCACTTCAGTATTCTTGCCTTGAGAACCCCATGAACAGTACGAAAAGGCAAAA
>SJYC01129755.1:0-40628 GCA_006408675.1 Madoqua kirkii | reverse complement strand
GCTAAAGCTGAAACTCCAGTACTTTGGCCACCTCATGCAAAGAGCTGACTCATTGGAAAAGACTCTGATGCTGGGAGGGATTGGAGGCAGGAAGAGAAGGAGACCACTGAGGATGAGATGGCTAGATGGTATCACTGACTCGATGAACATGAGTCTGAGTGAACTCAGGGAGTTGGCGATGGACAGGGAGGCCTGGCATGCTGCAGTTCATGGGGGTCACAAAAAGTCAGACACGACTGAGCAACTGAACTGATGCCTCCTATACCTGGATATCTGTTCCTTCTTTAGGTTTGAGAAGTTTTCAGCCTTAATTTCTCTGAATAAAATTTCAATCCCCCTTTCTTTTTTTCTCCTTTTGGGATCCCTATTATATGTAGATTGGCACACTTTATATTATCCCCTAGGTTTTTTACTTTGCTTTCATTTTTAATTTTTCATTTGGTTCTTCTGAGCGGGTGATTTCTATTATTCTATCTTCCAGCATATTTATTCATTCCTCATTATGCAATCTGCTATTCATTGCCTTTAGCTCAAGTTTCATCTCAGCAAATGAGTTTTATCATTTTTCTTGGCTCCTCTTTATAGTTTCTAGTTTCTTTTTACTGTAATCTGAATTCCAATTGATAACTCTTAATTTCTTCAGTATTTTCACTATCTCCTTTTAACTTGGTGTCTATTAGACTGAAGAGTTTGTTTCATTGTTGATTCTTTCAGGGGGATTCTACTGATGTTTTAATTGGGAGTGTTTCCTCTGTTTCATTTTTATATTTCTCTTACTCTATGAATTTAGGAGAAATAATTATCTACCATGGGCCTGGAGGGCTGTTTTTATGTGGGAACATCCTCATGTAATCTGTGTAGGGTTAATATTTTTGGTGCAAGGGCGGTTTTTAGTATGCATGTCTGTTTCCTCTTTGCTCAGTGTTTGTTGGCTATAGAGTAGAATTTATTCTTACAGCTCAACTCTTGAAAATCACTTCTCTCAGCTTTTAAACAATATATTTTAGGATTTTCCCCTTAATTTAGGTAGTTGTGTGAGGGCCCTCATTCTGAAGGGTGGCCACATCCTGCTGTAACATCTGGTAACACCATGACCCAGCCCTACCCATGCCTAATGAAATCAGCCAAGGCAACGTCTCAGCTTTAATATTTCTAGAGAGGTTTTCCTAGGAATTTGAATTTCCTGATGTGCATTTGCAGCCTTGGAACCACATGTGGCATTTTTATAGATACTCTCTAGTTCTACAAAGTCCCCAGATCCCCCATGAAAGGATTACATATTATTGGCGTCCATAGGTTGCCAAGCATTTCTGTAGTTCTTGGTTTATGACAATTAAAATTTTGGCTCCACAGTTAGATAACTGTAACATGTAGCTTATCAGGTAGACATTTTAAAATTTGGATGAAATGAAGGTTTTGTTACTTTTAAACCCAGTTAAGTTCCTGGGATATCTTAAAAAAAAAACTAGGAAAATGAAACTCACAGGCACTTTGGGAAGGCAGGGATGACTGTCCCCTGTCTGGGTGCCAGGACTCTCTACTGGCCTGGCTATGGAGGTAGATGTCCTTGTCCCCATCAGTTTCCATGACTCTCTGGGGCGCCTTTATACCTTAGGTAAGGAAGGACAGGGGAAAATAACCTCCAAACACTTATTTTCTATCTGACCCTAAAAAAAGAATTCATCTCCTATCGAGGTATTGCTACTATTTACTGAATACTTACCACGTGCCAGGGAATACTGCCAAGTACTTTGCACAATACAACAGTGCAATGAAGATGTCATTATTAAGTCTTGCAGGGACTGACTCAGAAGTGAAGCATTGTGCCCAAGGTATGAAACACTAAGGGGCAGGGGGAGGATGAAAAGCCACGTGTGCTCTTAGATGCGACGCTCTGTGCCTCTAACATGTACCACACAGTGTGGCAGATCACTCTGCTTCTGGTGAAATTCCACTGGGAGGGGAAATGAAGACTCAGGGTCCTTGGTGTCTCCTTCCACCTTCTCATCCAGGTGCTCAGCCTGTCTGAAGCAGATTCAGATGCTCCAAATCACCTCTGTGTAGCCAGTCAGTCTTTTCAAGCACCTACTGAACTCAGTCCAGTGTGGAATCTGGATTAAATTCATCCTTTCTGTCTTATTTTCCTCAAGCATCAGTAACACAGTATGCTCCATTATAGGAACTTTATTTACAATGAACTTAAATCTTGTAACAGTGGATGTATGCTACCAGTCCATCTTATGACTCAGTCCCCACATCCTGCCTCTCGTATGTCAAGGGGGCCATCCCAATGGTTAACAAATTCTCCATCCATACTGCAGTAAAACTTGCTTTAAACAAGTGGTTTATAACCTAGAGCTCCTTTTAGGATTTTCCTTTCATGAATCTTAGGAATCGCTGTAATGTTAACATCCAACCAAGAGTGAATGCATTTTTTCTTTTTCCCCTATTACTAAAGATACTAAGAGGATGTTAATTACCCCTGGGTTCTGAGGTCCTCAGGTTTTATACTTTTGCACAGGTAGCTATAGACAAGTTGTGATCCTGTAGTTTTGATACTGATTTGTGATCCATCACATAAACCAGAATAGTCTGAGAGTCAAACATTCTATTTCTAGAATTTTAAGCAGTGTCAAGCTTTCTCATCATTGCTCTCCAAAATGGCATCTTCGAAACAGGTTTAAAAAAAGACAGCTCTTGAAGACTGTCACTTATAGAGTGTATCTGGGTAAATATTTTAGACATTATCAGCCAACAGTCAGAAAATTAAAATAATAGAATGAGGGTCACAGTGTTATGAAATAAGAGGATATGTTTAGAACATAGGAACCAATTAAGGATAACCCACTTAAGTGGAACTGGCACCAGGTCATTCTGATTTGAGGGCACTTGGCACAAGTTAAAAAAATGAAAATGTCACCCCTCAGTGAGCTGGGCAGGCCCCCAGCTTGGGCTTGTCTGCAGCAATGTTAAAGGACAGAAGTGGCCGCATCTCTTTTGTACCTGGAACCAGGAGCTCCAGGATGTTCCAGTTAGGAACATCAGTTCCAGTTGGCTCCTCCGATGTTCCAGTTAGGGAGGGGAAAAGACTCTTATTCTTGGGAAAGATAAGCCACAGGGTTTTGTGCTTAAAGAAGAAAACCTTTGTATTCAACAATCATTATAAAGATTACAGGGGTCTCTAACCCACAGGCCATGGACCACTTAAAGAGAAAAACCTCTGTATTTGAGGATCATTACAAAGATACAGGCTAGAGCAGGAATTGGGCTGTACAGCAGGGGAGTGGTGGGTGAAACAGAAACCAGTCCCTGACCAGCCCTGGTCTGTGGGAAAATTGTTCTCCATGAAATCCAGTCCCTGGTATCAAAACTGTTGGGAACTGCTGGACTAGAGCATAATTCTAAGTAGCCACATCAAGTACAAAGTATATCAACAGGGCTAAACTGATTATCCCCCCTACTGAGGATTTTCTGTTTGGCCCCACAGCCTAGTTTTCCACACAGAATATGGGCAGGAAAATGGTCAAGCATTAACTTGGATGATGATGGAACTGCAGCTCACTGTTGGAAACACAGCAATGTATTACTGTTGAAGGAGAAAATTTTCTTCAGAATTTTTTTTTACAGAAACAAAGACTGTCAAAATGTGGAGAAATAGCACAGATATTTGCTATAACTCAGGGGGCTTCCCTGGGGGCTCAGTTGGCAAAAAGTCTACTCGCCATGCAAGTGACTTGGGTTGGGAAAATCCTCTGGAGAAGGAAATGGTGACACACTCCAGTATTTTCGCCTGGAGAATTCCATGGACAGAGAAGCCTGGTGGGCTATATAGTCCATGGGGCCGCAAGAGCTGGACATAGTTAAACAACAAAGGACGCTGAAGCAGGTGGTAAAGAACAGAAGAAAAGGCACAGGCTCGTACATCCTGCAGTGAGCCACTGTCCCTGTAGATCCTAATAAGACCAGGCCATGGACTGTTGCCAAGAATTCATTCACCAATTACCAGCTCTGTTTCTTTTTATAAGAAAGATATGCCTTCTTTGACTGTGTTCTGTTACTCCAGTATCTTCTGTTCCTGAAGACCTGATGGGATTTGTCACATCCCCAGATAATGCCTTACGTGAAAATGGCCTCACAGGAAAGCTTATTACCATCTTTAATTATTGGAGGGATAGCTGTGAGACACATGGCCCATCTCTCTCCCTGTACCCACCCCACTGTCACTATCCAAAGGAGTTTTATTTCATTCTGTGGGAGCACTTGAATTTATGCCCCATTAAGGATCTCTTTTGAAAATGACAAGCTGAAGCCACATCTAACAGTCATGACATCCTCTGGATCCCACGCACGTCCTAAAACTGGAAAACTTGTTTCATGGCCACAGAACCAATAAAATATATGACTTCATTCAAAATGCCTGATTCTTAAAAAAGGAAAATAAAGTAATTTCAGGTGTTTATAAAAAGTCTTTATGATTGGAGCATTCTATAAACACTGAATATGTTCTAAGAAGGTTCTCTTGGTTGTAAGAAATTACAGCTTAGGCTGGAGTACCAAACCTCTCATTCTGCTGTGAGATTTGCTTTCAGTTTCAAATTTAACTCTTAACATTTTTCTTTCAGGACCAAGGTCAAGATAGGGCCTCTTAATATTTATGCTCTTACTCATCTTCCATTAGCCACACTGAAAACAAGCATCGCCAGTTTCCTACCTCAAGACTTGGTTACATAAATAACTGGGTGTGACCATATTGGATGAGTCAACCAGTCAGTCAACAAACAGGACTCCCCATTATGTGCCAGGTGGGAGTTCTACAGGAAAAGTTCATGTGGTCACGTTCCCGTTGAAGAGAAGGACTCTAAGCGTCAAGCAATATCAAATATATAGCTGGGCTGAGCCAGTCCTGTAACTGCCTAAAGTGCTTCCAAGAGTACTTTACCTCTTACTTACCTCCCCTTACCGATGAAGGGCTCTGACTCCACCAAGAATTCCCCCAAATATTCCACACCCACTTCTGGGTACACGGATCTCTGGGCTTGTGCCTTAGCATGTGCTTGCTAGTCATGTCTGACTCTTTGAGACCCTATGGGCTGCAGCCTGCCAGGGTCCTCTGTCCATGGAATTTTCCAGGCAAGAATATTGGAATGGGTTGCCATTTTTTCCTCTAGGGGATCTTCTTGACCCAGGAATTGAACTCGAGTCTACTGTGTCTTCTGCATTGGCAGGCAGATTGATTATTGCTGAGTGACCCTGGCAGATTGTAAAGAGGAGGGGAACATGCAAACCTGCAATTTCTGGTGAGTTTTGATGTCCTGAGCAAACAGCTGGAGGTGGGTCTTCTCTCAGGAAAGCTCTGGTGAGGGCTCTGCATGGACAGCTCTGGCACAAAGTGCTACCTGGTGTCCAGGGCCGTCTGTGACCTGGCCTGGTCTTGGGGCTGCCATTGCTCTTCACCCCACCCTCTTCAGCCCTACTTCACCCGCCCAGCAGAACTGCGTTTTTCTCATCTGCCCCTGCCTCTGCTCAGGTCATTCTGTCTGGAACCCCTTCCTTCTCATCTCTCTGCTCTCCCCATTCACATGTACACCCTCAGCTCATCTGAAATGCCATGATCTCCATGAAGCCTTCTCCTGCCCAACCAGAAATTGTTCTTCTCTGAACTCTCCTCTACATGACCTCCCACAGTTTAACCTCCATAGTTGTCCTCTCTTTTCACCTGTTACCTTCCCTACAAAAGGGAAAGCTGCTGCTGCTGCTAAGTCGCTTTAGTTGTGTCCGACTCTGTGATCCCATAGACAGCAGCCCATCAGGCTCCCCGTCCCTGGGATTCTCCAGGCAAGAACACTGGAGTGGGTTGCCATTTCCTTCTCCAGTGTGTGAAAGTGAAAAGTGAAAGTGAAGTTGTTCAGTTGTGCCCGACTCTTAGTGACCCCATGGACTGCAGCCTACCAGGCTCCTCCGTCCATGGGATTTTCCAAGCAAGAGTACTGGAGTGGGGTGCCATTGCCTTCTCCGAAAGGGAAAGCTACTGGAGTCCAAAATCATTATTTCTGGGGTTACTGATGGTGATTCTTCTAGCATGTGTAGTATGTGGCCCAATAACTCCATGGTTTGAAGCAAAGCTTTGCACAGCCCAGTGCTTCCAGAGAGGTGCCCTGAGGCCATCTGGTGGGAGCTGAGTGGACAGGACTATGGGGAGAACCCCAGTCCTTCAGTCAGATGGGTTTTGACTGTAATTCTATTTATTGTGATTCATATAAGTTTTCCTTTAAAAAAGGATTTTGCTAGAGATAGAAAAAAAGGAAACCACTGCCATAGATACTATCAAATAAATGAACAGAATTATATCTGATGCCTTGAGCACTTTTTCCCTTCAGATATAATGAAATTCATGATAAAAAAAGTGAGGCAAGGTTCAGAGTGCCTGTCAATCAAAAACATGGTCAAAACAGAGGCCCTTTCTCCTCTGCTATATGATCTTTTTCCATTACAATTTGACAGATGCCTTCTCAAGCTCTGAGTGAGCTGTGTTTGCGGTGGTGAACAAAACCACGTTGGGCCTGGTTCTGCTCTGAGCTCAATGAGTGTGGGTGAGGACATTCAAGACACTCTGATTTCAATGCGTATGCGTGAGCACACCCATGATACTCTGATCTTAATGCATGTATGTGAGCACACCCAGATGCTTGCATCTCAATGCGTGTGTGTGAGCACACTCATGATGCGTGGATCTCTGTGTATGAGTGAGCACACACATGATGCTCGGATCTCAGTGTGTGTGAGCACATCCATGACACTCTGATCTCAATGTAACTTTGAAGACAGAGTTACAAATGATGCTGACAGACCACTCTTGATCCTTCTCCCCCACCAAATCTATTCCTTCAGTTTAAGTGGTGCTAATATCCACTCTGCGCTCAGGCTGCACATCTCAGAGTGTGTCCTGATTTCTCTCCTTCACTACTCACGGCCAATTTATCAGTAATACTGCCAGTTGCATCTCTGAAATGTTCCCAAGCAGCTCATTTGTCCCTGCCATCTGCTGCTACCGACGGCTGGAGCTCAGGGCGTCATCATTCCATACCTGCTACCAAGTTCATACCTTTTCTCTGCTCAGCCTTCTGCCCTCTCCTCCCTATTATCTGTACTCCAGGCAGCATGTTTAAACCTCTCCTAGCAAAACTCTCTTGAGTTTCTCAGGAAGATTCCCCTGGAAGAGAAGTGGCAACTCACTCCAGTATTTCTGCCTGGGAAATCCCATGGACAGAGGAGCCTGGGGGGCTATACAGTCCATGGGGTCACAAAGAGTCAGACTTGACTGAGCAACACACACATACACACATTTCTCATTAAACATTAACTCTAACTCCCAACTGGTTAAAAAAAAAATCCATCAAGTATTTCTATTTCACTCCAAATTCAGCAAGTTGCTCATTCTGATCACCTTGCATTGGGGAGTTTCCCTTTGTTTAAGAAAGTAAATTAGCAGAGGACTGAGCAGAGATAGAACTGGCCCATCAGCCCCAAACAGAAAGGACTTACGGCTTCGGATTTGGGAGGCACTGGAGGTGGAGGTAGGGCCATCTCTGCAGATTTCACTGCTGCACCCAGCGCTCCGGGCACAGGAAGGGGAGAGGTTGCGCACTTCGACCGGACAGAACCTCGAAACTGGTCGCATCTGCTCTTCTCGCTCAGGGAGCGAGTGAGAGGCTGATGGCTGGGCTTGCCTTCCTCCAGCCACAGCTCTTCATAAGGAAGTTCTGACTTCCCTGCCATGCCCGCAGATTCTTCACCAGCTTCTGGGAAAAGGTAGTCGCTCCCGCTGTCCCCCGAGTCCTGATAGGGTAGGAGGTCGTGAGGAAAGGGGGCCCACTCTCCCCCCAGGTCCCTGCAGCCATGGAGGTTCACCTCGCTGTTGCCATGGAGATTGTTGCCATTACACAGACCGAGAGCCGGTGGAAGGATTGGGTGAGCTCATCGCGAGCGTAGCTAAGGGAATTGGGCACGTGGTTGTGGCCGGCGCACCGGCCCTTCTTGGGGCTTTTACAGTCCTCGTTCCAGTCAGTTTTCACGTCGCGGACTGCCCGTGAATACTCATCGATGTCGAACTGTTCTTGGCAGATACCCAGCCAGTGATGCACCAGGGTTTCGGGCCATCCCTCCCCCTTGACCAGGTGTTCCGGGAGGCTAAACTTGGGGACAGTCAAGTGCAAAGGGAAGTGCATGGGGAGGATTTTGTTGTTCCGCAGCACACAACAGACCACCACTGTCTTGGTCTGGATGTTCACAAACTTGTAGCGGTGTCCCTCGCGGATGAAGTGGAGGTCGTATGGGTTTCTAGGCGGTGGGCTGGGCACAGTCACGTTCACAGGCAGCCTGGTTTTCTCCACAATGTTGCGGATGGTGTGCTCGCCCTCCTGCATTTGAAGCTCCAGGGGGCTTCGGGTGCTAAACCTGCCCTTGCATTGGAAGGGGAGGCTGATGCTCTCGTTGGTCCGGTGATTCATGCAAATAAGGCAGGGCATTTTGCCTTTTCCCAGCTTGCTGATGGAATTGAGTTTCCCAATCTTTTTGAAGATGGTGTTGAGTCGTGACTTCTCCTTGAAAGTCTTTGCATACAGGATTTCTGCCTGGCCCATTAGAGTGAGTTCATCCCCCGTACACAGGGTGATGTTGTAAACTTCGGTGTCTTCATTGCATTCACCCGAAGCAACCTACAATAGGATAAATAAAATTTCAGGGTTGTTTTCTTTGGTTTATTCACACGGAGAAGTAGAAAACTTGATATTAAGACACAGATGTGCATGCACAAAGGAAAATGCTGTTTTTAATACTAAATTTAGACACTCCATTTCTCCTATAATATTTATATGGTTAACAATAACAGGATGATGTTAGTTTTTAGACTTTTAAAAACTTAAAAAAAATTTTTTTTCCCGAAGAACAAGGTACTTTGTATTCCTTAGTAAAATTTTGATAAATACAGAAGAAAAACATAAAACATAGTCATCAACCATGAGCCTGATGACTATGGTTAATGGTTTGATAAATATCCTTCTAGTTTCTTTTCCTATGTATTCTACCCTGTAGATAATCATTTTGAGACCTTAATTTTATCACTGTATCTTTTTCAACTATACAAATACTTCCATGAATTCCATGAACACTAATAGGTAGAAAATAGGTAGAAAAAGTAGAAAATACCTTTTAAACTATTAAAATTCGACTACTTCTTTACCTTTAAAGTTTTGCTAATTTTATTAAATTTTCTAAAGTTGGGACAAAGGATTTGAGAAATGTCTCATTTCTCCTATTCTTTTATTATACAAACTAGTCACATTCACTGGAAGAATTATTAGAAAATACAGATATAAAAACAAGCCAATTATATACAACCTGACCAGTCACTAAAGATAACTTGTTAACAATTTTATAAAAACAGAAAGAAAAGACAAGATGGCAGAGTTAGAAGGATGTGAGTACAACTTCTTATGAAATACCAAAGTCACACCTAACTGCTAAACAGCCATAGGCTGAAAAATTCCCCCAAAACACTGGTTCATATATACATTGGAATACTACTTAGCCATTGAAAGGAATGAAACAATGCCATTTATCGCAATGTGGATAGTCTTGGAAGTTATCATTCTAAATGAATTAAGCAAAGACAAATTATCATATGATATTGCTTATACATGGAATCTAAAAAAAACCCTGACACAAATGAACTTATTTCTAACACAGAAACAGACTTAAAAGAATGAACTTATGGTTACCAGCAGGGAAGGGCTGGGGGTGAGGGGTCAGTCAGTCGGGAGGTTCAGACTGACATAAGGTACTTTGTATTCCTTAGTAAAATTTTGATAAATACAGAAGAAAAACATAAAACATAGTCATCAACCATGAGCCTGATGACTATGGTTAATGGTTTGATAAATATCCTTCTAGTTTCTTTTCCTATGTATTCTACCCTGTAGATAATCATTTTGAGACCTTAATTTTATCACTGTATCTTTTTCAACTATACAAATACTTCCATGAATTCCATGAACACTAATAGGTAGAAAATAGGTAGAAAAAGTAGAAAATACCTTTTAAACTATTAAAATTCGACTACTTCTTTACCTTTAAAGTTTTGCTAATTTTATTAAATTTTCTAAAGTTGGGACAAAGGATTTGAGAAATGTCTCATTTCTCCTATTCTTTTATTATACAAACTAGTCACATTCACTGGAAGAATTATTAGAAAATACAGATATAAAAACAAGCCAATTATATACAACCTGACCAGTCACTAAAGATAACTTGTTAACAATTTTATAAAAACAGAAAGAAAAGACAAGATGGCAGAGTTAGAAGGATGTGAGTACAACTTCTTATGAAATACCAAAGTCACACCTAACTGCTAAACAGCCATAGGCTGAAAAATTCCCCCAAAACACTGGTTCATATATACATTGGAATACTACTTAGCCATTGAAAGGAATGAAACAATGCCATTTATCGCAATGTGGATAGTCTTGGAAGTTATCATTCTAAATGAATTAAGCAAAGACAAATTATCATATGATATTGCTTATACATGGAATCTAAAAAAAACCCTGACACAAATGAACTTATTTCTAACACAAAACAGACTTAAAAGAATGAACTTATGGTTACCAGCAGGGAAGGGCTGGGGGTGAGGGGTCAGTCAGTCGGGAGGTTCAGACTGACAGGTGTGCACTGCTATATTGAAAATGGATAACCAACAAGGACCTACTATACAGCACAGGGAACTCAGCTCAATATTCTGCAATAACCTAAGTGAGAAAAGAACTTAAGAGATAGCATGTATATGTACAACTTAATCACTTTGCTGTACACTTAGAAGTAACACAAAATTGTTAATCTGCTCTATTTTAATATAAAAATTAAAAATTCTTGAGTGATGTTTAAAGCAAAACTAATTTTACTATGCTTATTGTACCACTCAAACTCAAAAATTTAAATTCCAGTTCTACAAAAAGAAACAAGTATATTAGTCTACCTCAGGGATATATATTAATACATATACAATTTTACTGCTCTGCTTCTCACTGTAATTTGTCCGTTTTCCTGTGCATATACTCCATTAATATTAATACTGACCTAACATATTCCATTATATATGGTTATGCCTTAATTTATTTGACCAATTCCCTACTGTTAGGCAGATGGGATTTCCCAGTTTTTAGCAATTATAAATAGTACTGCAAACATTTTACACTTTATTTCCTTAGGATAAAGTCTCAGAAACCGAATGCATGAACAAAGTTGTGTATATAGATATGAAAGCTCTAATATGTGTTGCCCACTGTATTGGGTTGGCCAAGAAGTTTGTTCAGGTTTGTCTGTAAGATGTAATGAAAAACCCAAATGAACTTTTTGGCCAGCCCAATACTTCAGGTGTATTATGTATGTGTGTGTGCTAAATCAGGAGTGTTACACATATTCATATTTCTACGTTATGAGGTTGTTTCCCCATACCCATGCTGACTAAGTTTAACGCTTACCAGTATTAAAGGTAATGCATGCAACCTGCGTTTATTTATGCTTGTAAAAATTTTTTGGTATTTATCTGGCTATTCAGAGCTTTTCTTTTGTGAACTGTCTCCTTGCGTCCCTGACCCATTTTTCTATTGTGACGGTTGTCTTTTCTTTTTAAGATTTATGTATCAATTCATGGTTGCGCTGGGTCTTGGCTGCTGTGCCGGGCTTTCTCTAGTTGCAGTGAGCAGGGGCTACTCTTCCTTGTGGTGCTTGGGCTCCTCGTTTTGGTGGCTTCTTCTGTTGCTGGAGCATGGGCTCCAGTAATTGAGGCATTTGGGCTTAGCAGTCCTGGTGGACCGGGCTTAGCTGCTCCAAGGCACACGGCTCTTCCCGGAGCAGGGATGAACCTGTGTCCCCAATTCCGGCAGACGGACTCTTAACCCCTGGACCACCGTGGAAGCCCTGTGATGGTCATCTTACTGACTGCTTTCTATGCAAGGTGAATGTCCTTTATGCTATATATTTCCTAATATGTTGCCTGAATTTCAATTCTGTGGCTTTAGTTTTTTTTTTTTTTAATGTAGCAAACATTTTAAAAGATTTCCTTTGAGAGTTCATTCTTGGTGTTATGCCCCTTCTTGTTGAGTAGATGCAGAGCAGTGTGATCTAGCTGTGCTTTTGTCCCCTCCCCCACCTCCCTGGGTGTCCTAACATTCCAGACTGTCCTGACTGTGATGGTGCTGTTTACATCTAGTGGGCAGAGGCGAAGAATGGTGCTAAAAATGCTTACAAGGCACAGGACAGCCCCCACAGCAAAGATTCATCCAGTCTAATTTTCATGATTGCTGAGATTGAGAAATGCTGATATCATTAACCAATATTTTCTTCTGCTATTTTGATGGTTTCATTTATTATCTTATTTACATTAAATTTCTTTCGATTATTTAAGATAGGGCTTTAATTTTTTAAATAGCTAACTTAGTGTCCAGTACATTTCCAAATAACCATCCCTCCCTTTCATCTCAGATTTGAAGTGCCACAGTTATCATATATTATATTAAACTTATAAAACATATACATTCAAATGCATACATATATTTTTTCCTAATGACCTTTATGCCTATTTTCACATCATAACAATGTTGTTTTAATTTCTATATCCTTATCATACGTTTTGAGATCTGATAAACAGTAGCGGTTACTTGTGGTTATTCCAAACACTCAAAGTTTTTGGATAGAAAGAGAAAAGAGAATCAAAGTCAAAAGTCAAGTAACAGACTGAGAGAAAATATTTCCAGTGTATATCACAGAAAGGAACTAATATCCCTAATACATAAGCAGCTCTTTAAAAAATAACCCCAAATCCTGCAGAAAAACAGAAATGTCATGAAAAATCAGCCCACTAAAAAGATGCATACATCTATGAAAAGCTGTTCAACTTCTCTCAAAACGAGAGAAATGTCAACTACAATTACACTGAGATACCATTTTTTCACCTAGAATACTGATAAATACTCAGAAGCTTGACATTGCACTCAGTTGGTAAAGCTATGGGGAAACAGGCACTCTAGTTCACAGCTGGTGGAAATGCAACATCGGACAAGCCCAGGGGCAGGAACTTCAGCAATATTTAACCAAACTATTCAAGCTGGTTTTAGAAAAGGCAGAGGAACCAGAGATCAAATTGCCAACATTTGCTGGATCATGGAAAAAGCAAGAGAGTTCCAGAAAAACATCTACTTCTGCTTTCTTGACTATGCCAAAGCCTTTGACTATGTGGATCACAATAAACTGTGGAAAATTCTGAAAGAGATGGGAATACCAGACCACCTGACCTGCCTCTTGAGAAATCTATATGCAGGTCAGGAAGCAACAGTTAGAACTGGACATGGAACAACAGACTGGTTCCAAATAGGAAAAGGAATACGTCAAGGCTGTATATTGTCACCCTGCTTATTTAACTTCTATGCAGAGTACATCATGAGAAATGCTGGACTGGAAGAAATACAAGCTGGAATCAAGATTGCCGGGAGAAATATTACGTTAAGGCTGTATATTGTCACCTTGCTTATTTAACTTAATGCAGAGTATATCATGAAAAATGCTGGACTGGAAGAAGCACAAGCTGGAATCAAGATTGCCAGGAGAAATATCAATAACCTCAGATATGCAAATGACACCACCCTTATGGCAGAAAGTGAAAAACTAAGAAGCCTCTTGATAAAGGTGAAAGAAGAGAGTGAAAAAGTTGGCTTTAAGTTCAACATTCAGAAAACGAAGATCATGGCATCCAGTCCCATCACTTCATGGGAAATAGATGGGGAAACAATGGAAACAGTGTCAGACTTTATTTTTCTGGGCTCCAAAATCACTGCAGATGGTGACTGCAGCCATGAAATTAAAAGACACTTACTCCTTGGAAGAAAAATTATGACCAACCTAGATAGTATATTCAAAAGCAGAGACATTACTTTGCCAACAAAGGTCTGTCTAGTAAAGGCTATGGTTTTTCCTGTGGTCGTGTATGGATGTGAGAGTTGGACTATGAAGAAAGCTAAGCACGGAAGAATTGATGCTTTTGAACTGTGGTATTGGAGAAGACTCTTGAGAGTCCCTTGGACTGCAAAGGAGATCCAACCAGTCCATTCTAAAGGAGATCAACCCTGAGTGTTCATTCGAAGTACTGATGCTAAAGCTGAAACTCCAGTACTTTGGCCACCTCACGCGAAGAGTTGACTCATTGGAAAAGACTCTGATGCTGGGAGGGTTTGGGGGTGGAGGAGAAGGGGATGACAGAGGATGAGATGGCTGGATGGCATCACTAACTCAATGGATGTGAGTCTGAGTGAATTCCAGGAGTTGGTGATGGACAGGGAGGCCTGGCGTGCTGCAATTCACGGGGTCGCAAAGAGTCGGACATGACTGAGCAACTGAGCTGAACTGAACTGAACTTAAAAACTCTATCTTAAAATCCAGACACATTCTAAGGTATTGGGGATTAAGACTGCAACATTTCAATTTGGTGGGGAGAAATAATACAGCTCAAAACACGTACTATGATTCCGGTCTTACTCAAGATTTTTAAATCTGCTGTGTCGAAGATAGCTTGTAAATGGTAAAGGCAAGACTTGAATTTGGGACTCACATGAACGTCTGTTATCTCTACCATGTTAACACTGCCTCTAAAAGTGGATGAACGGAGCAGACACAAGACAACTGACTTCAACATCTGTATTTGTATGCTGTCTGAAAGGTTTTGGTAGGTGGTTTTCTTAGAAGCTTACTTTGAAATGCATAATAAGTGTTCAGCCCTGCATTTGTGGGTTAATTTACAATGTGTTCCTTTGTTACTAAAGAAAATTTCTCTAAGCAACAGAAAAATCTGTGATCCGCCCCTGCACAAGCACATACCTGCCCTGGCTAATTATTTAAGACATTGTTCAAAGCTCTGCTCTTAATTAACACTGTGCGTTGCTTATGCCAAAACACAAGCCCAGCATCTCTCACAGTTTGTAGTCCATCTGGTCTCCGGGCCCATGCTGCCAGTGTCAGGCATGGCTGGCGGTAGCATGTCACCTCCCTTCCCGTGTGGGGTGGGAGGAGGGATCCATGGTAGGTAATGAATCAATAAGGCTCAGCCAATTTTCCAGACTCCGTTGACATGCATGGCCAGTTTTCTCTTGTGATTAATTACACTTGCTTCTGCAGGAGGATTAATTTACTTTTCTGGAGTGCTTTTCTGATTTCTGCTGTTAAAAATCCAATCTTTGCAATCCCCCACTCGGAAGGAATGGAGTCCAGTTCAGGGTGGGTGATGACAGTCGTCAAAATCCAGAGCTTGAAAGGGTTACAAGTGGAAGGATGTATGTGTACATATACATATGTACATACCTGAGCATAAACATAAATCTTGTATAATTGTGATGTGTCATTAAGGTGACTATATGTCCCTTTTCTCATGGCTGCCACCTATTCATACTAAAAAAGGTACAAGCAAATCAGATACGGCAGATTTCAGATAATAATACAGTCAGAAAGAAAGAGTAGATAATTGGAGACGTATTCACAATTAGACATAACTCTCTTCAAACAAAGAAGTACCCCTAGTTAATTAATGTTTGTCAAGCACTTTAAAGTCATACAATTCAACATCCTAGACATTCCCACCTAAACACTGGAAGACAAAAGGCAGGTGCTCAGGGAAGCAACTGAGGATGATTCTGTCCTGCTCAGTTATTCATCAGATTTACCAAAGATGGGGGGAATGACACTACAGATATACACAAAGTAGCTGGAGCTAAATTTCCTTAAAAGCGATTGCTCTGTCTCTACCTCTCATTTTTCTCCATGAGTAAATAGGGGATAATTCTTCAGAAAATCATTTCACAGGAGCAGTAACGTGAAAACTTAATTATTAATATCACGATTTGTTATTTATTGGGTATCCATAGTGTATTAGATGCTGAACAAAACTCAGAGAACTCCAAATCATAAATCAAATTGACTCACTCAGAAATGTGGGTCTTTAGCGTTGTTTTCTGTGTGTGTTTTTTTTTAATGGGATTTGGGACAGTGAGCTGGATAATAAGGTGCTACCTGCCCTAGAGGGAACAGTCTTTCTGGCACTTACGTTTTATTAACTACCAAATAAGAGCGGAGTATTTACCTGAGAATCAAACATTCCAAACTGGGGAGGGTGTCTCAGCCAGCAGTCTCCACCCTTCAACCCCCTTCCAAACTTGGCTGACTCTGAGCCCATCTCAGTAAACTATTTGAACACACACCATGTTATTTTTACGCATCTTTATATATTTACTTAAATGTTTTATATATATATATATTATATATACTATTGGACCAATATATTATAATCTTTAAAGTGTACAAAATGAGAAAATTTTAAAAGATAACATGAAGATAGGGGCATGAAGGTGGTTCAGTGGTTATAAAGCTGCCTTGCAATGCAGAGGACACTGGTTTGGTCCCTGGTCCGGGAAGATCCTACATCCTGTGGCATAACTAAATCTGTGTGCCACAACTACTGAGCCCATGCTCCACAACAAGAGAAGCCACCTCGATTGCAACTAGAAAGGCGCTCCAGTACACTGCAACTAGAGAAAGTCCATGTGCAGCAACAAAGACTCAGTCTTGCCAAAAATAAATGAATTTTAAATACATGATGACAAAATGTTTTAAAATAATTTTTATTTTATTTTTAATTAATTAATTATAATTGGAAGCTAATTACTTTACAATATTGTAGTAGTTTTTGCCATACACTGACATGACTCAGCCATGGTGTACATGTGTCCCCCATCCTGAAGCCCCCACACACACCTATTTTATTATATTTTATTAATAAGAACAAATAATTTTTGCTCTTGCTAAAAAGACACTTTTATTGATAATATTTCTCTACTGAGTAATGCAGTTAAAAATGATTTATTATTGCTTTAAATTTTAGTTTACTACCTTGTGATACTGGGATTTGAAAGTTTGGGGCAGCTTTAATGGCCACCACCAGTGAGAAAGTTACTTCTTAAAAACATACCTCCCAAAATGGGGGGAAAATGCATTGCTGGCTGGGCTTGTTAAATTAAGAAACTCATTTTTAATCTCATTCATCAATTATGTGAAAACTTTTATAGAAATTTGCAATAAATTTCTATTTTTCCTGCTCTATCATTTGTTCTTATCAATAAATTAGAACTTAACTGTAGTTTTAAATATTTAATGTAAGTGAAAGTCACTCAGTCATTTTCGACTATTTGCAACCCCATGGACTATACTGTTCATGGAATTCTCCAGGCCAGAATACTGGAGTGGGTAGCCTTTCCCTTCTTCAGAGGATCTTCCCAACCCAGGGATCACACCCAGGTCTCCCACACTGCAGGTGGACTCTTTACCAGCTGAGCCACAAAGGAAGCCCAAATATTTAATAAATGAGGTCAAAAAATGTGGATACCTTCATTTTTAAGTCAGTTTTGAAATACTGGATCATCTAAAAAGCAAGAGAGTTCCAGAAAACATCTATTTCTGCTTTCTTGACTATGCCAAAGCCTTTGACTGTGTGGATCACAATAAACTGTGGAATATTCTGAAAGAGATGGGAATACCAGACCACCTGACCTGCCTCTTGAGAAACCTGTATGCAGGTCAGGAAGCAACAGTTAGAACTGGACGTGGAACAACAGACTGGTTCCAAATAGGTAAAGGAGTACATCAAGGCTATATATTGTCACCCTGCTTACTTAACTTATATGCAGAGTACATCATGAGAAACGCTGGGCTGAATGAAGCACAAGCTGGAATCAAGATTACCAGGAGAAATATCAATAACCTCAGATATGCAGATGACACCATCCTTATGGCAGAAAGTGAAGAAGAACTAAAGAGCCTCTTGATGAAAGTGAAAGAGGAGAGTGAAAAAGTTGGCTTAAAGTTCAACATTCAGAAAACAAAGATCATGGCATCCGGTCCCACCACTTCATGACAAATAGATGGGGAAACAGTGGAAATAGTGGCTGCCTTTATTTTGGAGGGGCTCCAAAATCACTACAAATGATAATTGCAGCCATGAAATTAAAAGACACTTACTCCTTGGAAGGAAAGTTATGATCAACCTAGACAGCACACTAAATAGCAGAGACATTACTTTGCCAACAATTGTCCGTCTAGTCAAGGCTATGGTTTTTCTAGTAGTCATGTATGGATGTGGGAGTTGGACTATAAAGAAAGCTGAGCACCAAAGAATTGATGCTTTTGAACGGTGGTGTTGAAGAAGACTCTTGGAGAGTCCCTTGAACTGCAAGAAGATCCAACCAGTCCATCCTAAAGGAGATCAGTCCTCGGTGTTCATTGGAAGGACTGATGTTGAAGCTGAGACTCCAATACTTTGGCCACCTGATGTAAAGAACTGACTCATTTGAAAAGACCCTGATGCTGGGAAAGATTGAGGGCAGGAGGAGAAGGGGACGACAGAGGATGAGATGGTTGGATGGCATCACCGACTCCAGGGGCATGAGTTTGGATAAACTCTGGCAGTTGGTGATATACAGGGAGGCCTGGCGTGCTGCGATTCATGGGGTCGCAAAGAGTTGGACACGACTGAGTGACTGAACTGAACTGAACTTGGCAACAAAAATAACTTTAATAAGGAAAACATTTTCAGTCATTATTTTCAAAATGCTTTCTCTCAAAAAACAACCAATGTCTCATTTTAGTAAATTAGTTGAGTGATTAAAGACCTTCATGTAAATGCCACTCTTTCATTAACTGAATGATCTTGGGGAAGACCTTCAATTTTCTATGCCTGTTTCCTCATCTGTAAAATGGACTTAGTAGTCTCTACCAAGACTGTGTGAAGAGTCAGTGATTTAATTCACTAAAATAGAGCATCACACACTAAACCCTATGTAAATGGAATGTGTTGTTAGTCTGGTTTCACAAAAATTTCTGCAAAGAGTTCTACTACCAATAGCTACTTGTCAACACAGAAGATCAGCTAATTGGACATATGTCTTTTTATTTTAAAAAATGCATAACCTTATATATGACTATGCATTATTCTGACCAATATAACCTACAAACCTCTCTAAGACACAAAAGATTACCATGGTTATTTCTTATTTCATTCAAAGTATTGTAAAACCTCTACTATTTGCAGTTCTGTTATTTAATATAATATTGTCCATAAATTTTTTTAACAAAATACAATAAACTACAACATCTGGAAGCATCCTAATATGAGTGAACAATGAAGATAAGGCTGCAGCTTTCAGTGCTGGGGTACTCCTGTCTGCCTGCAGTGTCCTATGTGACATCTCAGGCATGAGACGCGATCCGATTTACTAGATCTCAAATTCCAGTAAGCTTATTGTTGTTTGCGTTGTTCAGTCAGCAAGTCATGTCCGATTCTTGGCAACCCCATGAACTGCAGCACTCCAGGCTTCCCTGTCCTTCACTGTCACCTGGAGTTTGCTCAAATTCATGTCCACTGAATCAGTGATGCTATTTAACCACCTCATCCTCTGCCACCATCTTCTTCTTTTGCCTGTAATCTTACCAGTAAACTTGCTCCCTTTTAAAAACTTTTAGATAAAAGTAAATATAAAGGAGATGTCCTTTTTATTCTTTCCTCCACTGTGGAATCTACTCATCTGGTCCAGTGGTTTCCAAGCAGAGATTGTACGCAGAGTTGCTGAATCAGACCCCTGGGTGCAGCCTGCTTCTTAGCTGGCTCCCAGCCAGGGATGGTCTGACAACTGATGAATATCTAACCTCACGAGGGAGCCTGCCTTCCTGTAGCCTTGACAGGTGGTCATCTTCTGGCAGATTTCCAATGACCAAGAGTTTATTACCTCAGTTCAGTTCAGTCACTCAGTCGTGTCTGACTCTTTGTGACCCTATGGACAGCAGCATGCTAGGCCTCCCTGTACATCATCAACAGCCAGAGTCTACCCAAACCCCTGCCCATCGAGTCAGTTATGCCATCCAACCATCTCATCCTCTGTCGTCCCCTTCTCCTCCTGCCCTCAATCTTTCCCAGCATCAGGGTCCCTTCAAATGAGTCAGTTCTTTCCATCAGGTGGCCGAAGTATTGGAGTTTCAGCTTCAGCATCAGTCCTTCCAATGCATATTCAGGACTGATTTCCTTTAGGATGGACTGGTGGGATCTCCTTGCAGTCCAAGGGACTCCCAAGAGTCTTCTCCAACACCACAGTTGAAAAGCAGCAATTCTTTGGAGCTCAGCTTTCTTCCCAGTCCAACTCTCACATCCATACATGACTACTGGAAAAACCATAGCTTTGACTAGATGGACTTTTGTTGGCAAAGTATTCTTTGCCCCCCAGTGTCTCTGCTTTTTAATATGTTGTCTAGGTTGGTCAGAGCTTTACTTACAAGCAGCAAGCGTCTTTTAATTTCCTGGCTGCAGTCACTATCTACAGTGATTTTAGAGGCCAAAACACTAAATAAAAAAAGAAAGAAAGAAAAAATTTTAAAAAGTCTTTTACGGTTTCCGTTGTCATTTTCGTTTTCATTCTATTACCTCCCAGTGTAGCTCATATCACTTTTGCATTCCTTTAATTGTCAGAACATGTTTTCTTCCACCTCACTGTAATTTTCTCACTGGTGTATTTTACTCTCTGATGTCACGTAGAAAACACTTCACACCATCTCTACCGACCCTCATTTCTCCTCTCTCCTCCCAGACTCTTTAATCCATGCCCATTTAACTTGGTTTCTGGGATTTCTTCCCTCCCGATTCCCCTCCTCTGACTGCTCCCCTGCTTGGGAATGTCGCTCAATATCCCATCTGTCATCAGGCCAGGTCAGGGTGCTGTGAACGTGTGCCTCCTCACCGCTGCTGTGGTAGCATCATCAATGCCAAAGAAATTCGTCATCACCAGTCAAGCTTCCCGTGTTCTCTTCGTGTGGGTCCTTCATGTAGCTGCACCATGCACATTCATTGATAGTAGAAATGCCTTTTATAATTGAACTGAGGCACTCTCAGTTCTAGACATTTTCATCTAGAATTTCAAACTCTCATCTAGACATGTATGCTTTCTCCTGTGTGATACACTGGTTTGCAGCGCAAAACTTTAAAGATTTGATAATGTCTATTTAATCTATCGTACTCTTATTTTATACCATAAAAAGTATGGCATCAAGACAAACACTGACCCTACAAGTAAGGTCAGCTGTTACCAGGTAGGCCCAGTTCTGCTGAATAACATGTTTTAATACTTATTTTTATTTACTTATTTGGCTGTGCCGGGTCTTAGTTGGGTCACATGGAATCTCTGATCTTCAGTGCAGCATGTGGGATCTAGTACCCTGACCGGGGATGGAACCTCGGCCCCTGCATTGGGAATGTGGAGTCTTAGCCACACTGGACCACCAGGGAAGTCCCTCCTGAACAACTTTTAGCAGGACACTTCCACTTTCTGCATCTCTCTGCACTCACCAATCAAATGAGAATAGAAATGCCTACCCTCCTGACCTCAGAAAGTTTTAGCAAGAATTAAATGAGCTACAAACTGAGAAAGCCTTTTAAAGTGGTTTTTAAAATTATACTATATTATTATTATTACAATACAACTTGTAGGCATTTAATACATGTTAATGGGGAAATGAAACAGATAGATAAATGATGGAGAGCAGACTGAATAATTACAAGAAGGCAAGATTAGAGGGAAGATAAGATGTAACATCAATTCAAACTCCTGGCACTGTAAGCTAGTGTCATCACCGATGGCAACACAGAGAGAATCAATGCTTTAAGTCCAGTGCAGTGTTTAAAGAAGGCAGGGCTTAGTTTCTGGTGAGAGACTATCTCACCCACAATTTCCATACCTCTGTGCAGTTAATGAGGATCTAGTAGCACCTGTTCAGAATTTACCCAGGAAGAAATGAAATGGTAGGAGGCAGGAACCAATAGGCAAGGCTCACATTCATCAATGTGCATTGCTAGTCTTCCAGGGACAGAGACATATGTAACTGCTGAGTGGCAAATCCCATGTGACTGTTTAAGTAAAACGTAATGATTAATATCAAGCTAAAAGTGTGTGCCTTTCTATCTTTTACTAAATAAAATACACTCATGGCATATGTATGAAACGAAATTGCATTTTTAACAAGTTTTTCATTCTCCCATGAATTTGGCATCATGGGATATTTGGTCCTGTGCATTTAGTCATTCATCCATTTATTCAAACCAACATCTCCTAAGTGGATTTTAGGTGCCAAGTTTTCTCACAGATAGAGCAGAATTAAAAGATGAATAACCTCACAGCCTGCGGTCCCAGGGGGTAGTGGGAAGGAGAGGGAGAGATGGAGAGAGTGAATGACTTCAATGCAACATGATGTGACCGAATATGGACTGATCAGGGTGCACTGGGCTCCCAGGTGATCTCTGAGCAGCAGATGAGTCAGGACTCCACTGCAGATCAGAGAAACCACGCTAGCGAGTGAAAGTCGAGAGAAATTTAATGCAAGGAACAGAATGCCGACAAAATCAATGAACAGTCAGGAGGAGCCATCTCTATCCTGAGGCTGGAGCGAAGAGTTCTAAAACAACACTACAGAGCTCTCCCAACCCCTCCTAAGGGGAGTGTCCTCTCTGCCAAACTCAGGAAGCTTGGAAATCAAGAGGCTGCTCAGGAAGCTTAGAAATCAAGAGGCTGCCAATGCAACATTGTCTCCAAGAACAGGACTCACTAGCAGCTCTCCATGGAGAAAGCAAAGGCAACCCACTCCAGTACTCTTGCCTGGAAAATCCCAAGGGGGGAAGAGCCTGGTAGGCTGCAGTCCATGAGGTCACAAAGAGTCAGACACAACTGAGTGACTTCACTTTCCCTTTTCACTTTCATACACTGGAAAAGGAAATGGCAACCCACTCCAGTGTTCTTGCCTGGAGAATCCCAGGAATGGCGGAGCCTGGTGGGCTGCTGTCTGTGGGGTCGCACAGAGTCAGACATGACTGAAGTGACTTAGCAGCAGCAGCAGCAGCAGCAGCAGCTTTCCAGGGATGACAGTTGTTGGCTCCTACTAGGCCATTGTTGGGAGTCAGGGGTGGTGGAGGCTAATATGCCTCCATTGCTCTCACCATTTGACTCAAAGCACGCCCTAGAAACCTGTACTTGTGACACACGCATAAAGAAATGAGTGAGCCAGAGCTTTGCACTGTTTGCTGGGCCTTGTACTCAGCCAAGGACTTCCCTGGTGGCTCAGATGGTAAAGAATTCACCTGCAATGTGAAAGACCTAGGTTCAATCCCTGGGTTGGGAAGATCCCCTGGAGAAGGGCATGGCAACCCACTCCAGTATTCCTGCCTGGAGAATTCCATAGACAGAGGAAGCCTGGTGGGCTACAACCCGTGGGGTTGCAGTCAGATATGAGTGAGTGACTAAGCACAGCACATAATCAGCCTAGGTGAGAGTTTGGCAAGTGGTGGATCTTCCATTCAGAAGTTTCCATGACTATGTAATTCATCTATTCACGACAGATGTATTTCATGCAATTTGGATAGCCACATGTAATTTCCTTGCAATAATGGCCTCCTCTGCCCCTGCTCAGAGAGGAAGAGCTGCTGAAGGCCAGGCTACCACTGAGTTCCTGAGTTATAGCATGCAGACAATGGCATGCAACTCTTCTGTGAAAGTACAGGTGATGTAAGGTGGCAACAAACTTCAAATGCCTCTCTCTCTTTTCCTCTCTCTCTTTCCAGTCCAAGAAGAGAGAAATTCAAACAAGCTATGAGAGAACATACAATCAGATAAGCTTTTCAAATAGGTGATGGGCAGAGAAAAATACAGTGAAACATGAACTGACCATCCTGCTTGCTCAGGTTCTACCTCATTGTCTACACCTTCGGGACAGTCAACAATGATCATAAAGAACATCAACGCTAAACCAAGAAGTCACAGGACACCCTAGAATTAGATGCTGGGGGGCAAAAACCCATGAGTAGATGTCTTCACAAGCAACCATCTTCTTCATTCATGGTAGTGGAAGCAAAGAGTAACTCTGCGTTATGAGCTTTCCCCAGATGAATGGAGCTAGTATCTTAGGTCCCTGCTGTGTTTCTGTTTATTCACTTACACACACACACATGTGTGCACACATAGGAAGAAAGAAATATCATAAAGATGATCTATGCTTTAATCAATTAATAGTTACAAAATAAGACATGTGACTATACTATGATTAAATTGTCACCATCAATACAAGAGGGAAATGCCAAAATTTCCTTGTGCTTATAATGAGATTTTTTCTATTAAATATCTTTTTTTCCACCAAGCTTATGCCAATTATACCTCTCTTGTCTCTTTGACTAATGGGAATAACTCATCTCACTTTCTAACATTCATGCTGCTGCTGCTGCTAAGTCGCTTCTGTGCGACCCCAGAGATGGCAGCCCACCAGGCTCTGCCATCCCTGGGATTCTCCAGGCAAGAACGCTGGAGTGGGTTGTCATTTCCTTCTCCAATGCATGAAAGTGAAAAGTGAAAGAAGTCGCTCAGTCGTGTCCAACTCTTAGCGACCCCATGGACTCCAGCCCACCAGGCTCTTCCCTCCATGGAATTTTCCAGGCAAGAGTACTGGAGTGGGGTGCCATTACCTTCTCCAATCTCCCCAAATATTGTATTCTTCACTCTTCCTCCTTTTTCCCAGAAAGTAGCTAACACTCTTGATTTTAGAAAGAATCTTTTAAAACATATCACTATTTCAAGAGATTTCTGGATCCTGGCCAACTTGATTTGCTGTTATTAAAAAAAAAATGAAATGTTTAAAACTTAAGAATGCTTTATGCCTACAAGGTAACTAGCACCAATGAGCTTGTTCAAGGTAAGATTTTTCTTTCTCCACTTTAATCTTTTTAACATGAATTAGCCACTGAGAGTTTGTATAGAGTTACAAGAAGATGATCTCGGGCTTACAGTGTGGCCAAAACATGAATGTCTCCGAAGACTGGCATTTCTTATAACTGTTGAATAATTGTCATGAAAGGGTTGCTGTGAGGACTAAGAAGGGCAGAGCAGGAACTATGGAAACAGAACCTCACAGAGGAATTAAAGAAAAGAACACTATCCAGAACTAAGAGCCCAGCGCACAGCCTTGGCCTTGGGTCGAGCCACAGAGGGCGTTCCTCTGGCATTCTCTGGGAGGTCTCAGAGCTCTGGGCCCTAAAGTGGAGGGCACCTCCTCTGAGGGGGACATCTTCCCTCTGCAGACGGGAGTCATGCAGACAAAGCTTGACTCAAGGGGGAGACAGGCTGCTTCTCAAAGGCTAAAGGGGATGACTGTCAGGTCCACCAAGAGGGTTCCTCTTCCCTTAGTGCCCAGAAGACAACTATTCCAAGGCATAATGTGAGAAGAAGGACGGGTGAGCCAATTCCTTCAAGGGTAAGTGAAAGTGAAAGTCACTCAGTTGTGTCCAACTCTTTGCGACTCCATGGATTATACAGTCCATGGACTATACAGGCCATGGAATTCTCCAGGCCAGAATACTGGAGTGGGTAGCCTATCCCTTCTACAGCAGATATTCCCGACCCAGGAATCGAACCAGGGTCTCCCGCATTGCAGGCAGATTCTTTACCAACTGAGATATCAGGGAAAGAAGAGCATTATCCAGCTACTCCAGCCAACAAACAACTCATGCAGGATTCCCAAAGTAAGAGAAGACCCTAGAGATCTGTTGCCTAAATATCCGACCATAACTTCATATGGTGTTCATAATCTCTGGATAATTGCTCTGCATTTTTGCTTTATTTTGCCTGAGCAGCCTCAGCACTCATGAAATACCTACAACAGCATGTGAACGCCTGCACAGAGGCATGAGAGATTAGCCACAAATAATGCCTTGGCCGACTGCAAAATTTCCCATTTTCTTCAAGTTACTTATGGGGGCAAGGGGGGCAGGCGACCCTGCTTTATTAATTATTCTTTT
The DNA here is from genome assembly GCA_006408675.1 of Madoqua kirkii. Lineage (NCBI taxonomy): Eukaryota > Metazoa > Chordata > Mammalia > Artiodactyla > Bovidae > Madoqua > Madoqua kirkii. The sequence goes on along the minus strand of SJYC01129755.1, from coordinate 14,665 downwards.
GCCAGCTACTTAGGTTTTAAAGGGGCTTTTATGTGTTCTAAAACCACATTTATGTTAAATACTAGTGTAAATGAAGCGCAGAAATAAACAGCAATGCTGTCTTGTGGAATCATAGTTCATGGAGACGGTGGTTCTTCCCCATTTCCGCTGTTTCACTCAGAGGACATTAAACTATTATCAAGCCTGTCTTCCCTTCCAGGCCTCAAGGACGGATTTAATTTTGTGCTACGCTCAGACTTGATGGCTAATAGCAATATTGCTAGTACAAACATCTGGACTCACTACAGGAAATCCTTTCCCTCATCTTGAGAGCCAGCCGCCAACTTGAGTGAAAGGCGGGTAAGAGGCTTCTGCACTTCAGCCACCGACAGAAAACTGCAACAGAAGGTGAGAAACTGACAAGAAATGAGAACTGAACTTCAGAGAACATTCTGGAATCATAGTGACAATCCATGTGGAGTTTTTATATTTAGAAAATGCTAGGGCAAGAGATACAGAAGACAGGGTTTTTCATCTTTTTTTAAAAAGTAACTCACAAACATTCCTAATTTAGCTAAAGTCATGCATATACCTTGAAAAGGCTGCCAGTACAAAGTGAAACATGAGTTTTCATAATTGTATTTGAAATCCTGGTCCTAGCTCAGTAAGATAGGGATAAAGTTGACCCAAACCCTTGTACTGGAGATTGTGGAAGTCTAATAGTTCCCTGAGTATCTGGGGATGGGAGTGAGGAGGAGTTATAGTCACAGAAATACTTTTTTTCAGCTTTTCAGACTCTATTGAATTGTTCTGAGGTTTCCCGTGTGGTGGCTCAGACAGTAAAACAATCCACTTGCAACGCAGGAGACCCAGGTTTGATACCTGGGTTGGAAAGATCCCCTGGAGAAAGGAATAGCAACCTACTCCAGTATTCTTGCCAGAAGAAACCCATGAATAGGGGAGCCTGGTGGGCTACACTCCGTGGGGTCGCAGAGTTGGATACCACTGAGCAACTAACAGTTTCACTTTATTTCATTTCCTGTGTTTACACTGGTGACCCTAACCTGGGATCCTAATCCTTCTCCATGACTCCACTTGTCATGTGCTCCCTCCCCTCTACCACCAAAGCATCAGCAAACACAGGTACCAGAACTTTCACCGGAAAGGTGGGAGCCTTTGGAAAAATGGGGGAGATGCTTTGCAGGCTTATTTTAAACTGTAAGAAAAGCACTTGAAAACCCTGAGTTAGTCCTTTCCATCATCTTCACACCATCAGTTTCTCAGTAGCTTAGCCATATGACCTCCCACCATTTTACTAAGCCTTCGCACCGCTATACTACCTCTGCAGAGATGCTTCACATACCCAGATATTAGGGGTTAGGTATCTAAGTCCTAACCCCTAATATCTGGGTATGTGACCTTATTTAGAAATAGCGTCTCTGCAGATGTAGTCAAGTTAAGCAGAAGTCATTAGGGTGGGCCCTAATCCAATATGACTAATGTCCTTATAAGAAGAGAAGAGAGGCAGAAAATGCCATGTGACCACAGAACCAGGGACTGGAGTGAAACGACTGCAGACCAAGAAATCCCCAGGATTGCCAGCCACCACTAGCTTCCTAAGAAGCTACGAAGAGGCAAAGAAGGATTCAACCAAGAGCCTCTTAGCAGAAGCGTAACCCTGCTGACACCTTCATATCAGACTTCTAGTCTGTCAAACTGTGAGAGGATAAATGTGTGATACTTTAAGCCCCATTCTGTTATGGTGGCCCTAAGAAATTAATACTTCCCTATTCTTACCTAATTCTTCCTTCTTTTTCCCTTCCTCCTACGTTCTCAACAGAGATATACAGCATCTCGTATGATCTTGACACCTACCCTTATATCCTCAACTTTGACCCACTAATAGTTGTGAAAAGTGAAAGTGTTAGTCAAGCAGCTGTGTCCAGCCCTTTGTAACCCCATGGACTGTAGCCCTCTAGGCTCCTCTGTCCACCAGATTCTCTAGGCAAGAGCCCGGAAGTGGGTAGCCATTCCCTCCTCCAGGGGATCTTCCCCACCCAGAGACTGAACACAGATCTCCTGCATTGCAGGCAGAGTCTTTACCGTCTGAGCCACCAGCAGTTAATGAGTGTATTTTCCTATTCAAGGACAGTTTTATCCCTAAGAGATAGTCTGGTGCCAGAGATTAAGAAAATATTTTTTTTTTCCCCTCCACTACCTATAATGTATTTAGATTGTAAAAACAAACAATCCAAAATCCCCTAATTAGATTTGGAGGTCAAAACTCAACAAATTAGCTGTTGCTCTTGGTCACAGAAGCAGACTTTTGCTTCATAACCATTGACAGCTTCCCACTGTCAGTAGGGAGGAAGGTCTTCCTGCTTTTCAGAGCTTGTGACACTGGTGTGAGCTGGCCTCTGCCTCCCTGCACCTCACCCCAAGCGGCTCCCCAGCCTCCGCTCTTGGCTTGGACAATACTGGCTTCTCTCACTTCCTCTTTTTCAGTCTGTGCGCCCTCCGCCCCCTCAGCATTGGCTCCGCTGCTCCGGCTGCCCGGAACTCCTCTCCGGACCCCTGCCCCGGCCCCTTTCTGAACAACCAACTAATCACTCTCAGACCTCACTCAACTGTCAAGTCGTCTGCAAGGCCTTTCCTGACACCCGGAGACTGAGCCACATCCCCCAGTTACAGACTTTTATGGCACCCACTGCTTTCCTTACTGATGTTTATTAGTTTTTAATCATAATAGAAACTCTTTTAATTGAGCTCCTCTGGGAAATTAACTGATGTTTTCAGATCCATCTGGAAAACGTATTGACTGATGCCGGAGTATGATAAATGCTTGCGACTTCTGCCGCCTAATACCCTCATCACTTCTCCCCCGCCCACCAGTGCTCCAGCCTTAGGAAGAGAGGGCTGTTTTTGTTCCCTAACTTGTTTATGGCAGTTGAACTTGATTACTATAATTATATAGTTTAATTAAATATCACATAAACTGATCAAATGTGAGCATAGAAAAGAGAGTCACTGTTTCTATGAAAACTTAAGTTCAATGCTATTGCTATGAAAAGACTTGAAAAAACTGGGGGAAAATTGCTCTTAAATTGTAGGCAAGATAAGTATAAAAGATTGGGGGAAAATAATAAGTTCTAAATGAATTCAAATTACTTCACAAGTGTCTTTAAGTTCTCCCTCTACTTTAATGTATTTGAAACTGGAAATTATAGATGATATACATTTTGAGTGGGCTTTATGCAAGAAAGATGATGTTAACCTTCAGTTATCAGACTGATCCTCAAAGAAAGCACCTGGGCCCTACCAAATTCGGCAAATAAACATTCGTCTATGCATTTTAAGTAAAAAATAAAACTGTTATGTTTGTGTATACATATATACACACATGCTCCTTCTGCCTGCATTTCCCAATCACCTAACCAGATGCTAGTCTTACTCTCTATATAAAAGGACTTCTGCAGTCAAGATCAGTAAATATTTATTGATGAGATCATTTGATTACATCAAATGTTAACATCAAAGTGGAAGACCACTTTGTGAATTCCACTATATCAAGGGGCATGTCTACTGGGTTCAACCCCAGAGTTCTAGTGCCCAACATTGGCATATAGTACGTACCCAGTAAGCATTATTCTGACTAAATGAATGAAAGATAATCTCCCTTTACTTTGTGTTATGCAGGTATAGTAGGTAATTTAGCAAAATATTTAAACATATTTCTAAAAGATGCTGAAAGCAGTGGGGAAAAAGTATCCCTCAGAATTCTTTTAAGCAATAAGTGTTAACTTCAACTCTGTGGAAGACTGCTCACTGTGTCGGGGCCTGTATCTTTCTGACTGATGGGCTGGCTACCCCATTTTGTCTGTACAGGGCTCCCTGGATAGGTGTAGATAGGAAGCAGGGAACGAAGGAAGCACTTTTTACTCCTCTCTCCTCTCTTTATGTTCTGAGAAATCTATTCTCTTCCATGATCGAGGTTTAGTGAACATAACAGATGGGTTTAATCCATAAAACTGAAAATTTTTTCCCATTTCAAATCCATTTCCTGCTTTCGAGGTAAAACAAAGCTTTCCCTGAGGAAATGATGTAAATGCACTCAAATGTTCTTAAAAGCTGCCACATAGCACAAAATATTGCTATACACTGAACCATGTTTTTTCATTTACATTTAAAAAGAAATATGAATTGTGGTAGTGGAAAAGAAAAATACAAGTAAGAATTAGAACATGTTTTTCAATCCATGCTTCATTGTGTTCTCCCTCCCAAAACAAGAATTTCCTAGAAAATGGGCTTGGTAAAAATATATGCCCCACGTATGTTACAGAATTCTTGTGAAGGATCAAAATAAATCACATACACAAAAACTTCCAAAATACTACAAAAGGTAAACACATGTATCCTGTCATCGTTACTAAAAGGTGCCCACTCAAGATTTCCTCAGCAGCGTCAGTCTCTGCCCTTCTTTGAGCCTGGCAGGCTGCACACCATCCACTGCCTTTTGCCCAGACATAGGCCATCTTCTGTTACCACATTCAAGAAGTCCTGGAGTGTGCCAATGAGGGGTAGACACTCAGGTCCTGCTCCAGCAAACCTTCTGGGGAAATCCATTGGACACTCAAACCACATCTCCTCCCATAGTCTTTTCAAGACAGGTATAGAGAGGCAGGATGAGTCCAGGCTCCTGTGAAAACCATAATTTCATTGCCGGTGTGGGTTTAAACTTTAACAGCTTTGGTATCCATCTGTAAAAATGTCATTTCTCTTGGTTCCATCCTAGTGGCTCAAACAATAGAAAATCACAAATCCACCTCCCTTGATAAAATGTAAAAGACTGCAGTCTCTGTATAATATATGTGCACTCAAGCTATACTAATTTATTCTACAATTACTTTTATTTTTTAGCATTTTTGCTTGGCTCTTATACTACATAATTAATGGTGTTTACATGGAAAGGTTCTTTAACTAATGTAAATAGCATAAGTGGATTACTGAGCAAGGCTTAAAACAAATAAACATTTTTCTCCCTTTGAAATTTTCTTCAATGTCCTCTGAATGTCTGGCATGAGAGCAGAATTTTTTAAACATCAAGGGGAATATAGAAATCAGGTTCCTGACATCCATTCTCCCCTGGTAAGACAGACTTATAATTCTCTTTCCTGTAATGGTTGGCCTGGGGGAGTCAACAGTGACCCAGCTGACCCAACACATCCAGACTCAGAAGCTTGTCTTTTCTTTGGGAGGTTGCCACTGTTTTTTTCAATGACCTTAAACATAACACAATATCTGGTCCCTACAGATGATTTCCTGCACAGTTTGCAATACTGGGGATGAGACACTCAAGAGATAAACAAATCAGCTCACTATAAGGGCCAGAAAAAGACCAGGGAAGGTAGGTTTCTAAACATCTCCACCATCATGATCACATCGCCCAGTTGGGGCAGTTATTAGGGCTGTCCCTCCTAGTCCAAGTTCAGACTACATTTTTCTTCAGTGACAGCACAGAGCCAGGTCACTGTAAAATAGAGTTGGCATGATAGTCACTAACTGTCAGGACTTAAGTTATTTTTCTAAGGTGTTCCCAAGGGAAGGCATTGGCATCAAAAGCCATTTCTTTGCTCTCTTTCTCCCAGAGGCAAAGCCTGGCATGTGGAGGGAAGATATTTCACTCCTCACCACACGTCCAGCCCTTAGGAGGCCTTAAAAGGAAGCCTGGCTCCAGGCCATCTCTGGAAGAACAGGGAATGTGTTTTCTAAAGCATCCTTGGAGTTGAGGAGCTGTGGACTAGGCTAAACCAGCAGGCTTTCTCTAGAGCAGGCTTCTGTCTCAGAACCGATCACAGAGCTGGCAGGGTCTTGAGATCTGAGAGACAATTCAACCCAAGTGAGTTCTAAATGGACATTCCAGAACACAGAGATCCTTGCACCGCTTCTATCCAGGTTCCAAGAGCATACCCTGGAACTGGAGTCCACAGCCAGATGACAAGATCAAATGCCTATGACAGGACTAACCTGGTGGTCCAGTTGTTAAAAATCTGCCTTCCAATGCAGAGAACATAGGTTTGAACCCTAGTTGGGGAACTAAGATCCCACATGCCATGAGGCAACGAAGCCTGCCCACCACAATGAAGACCCAGCACAGCCAAAACTGAAGAAAAAAAAAAAAATTCCCCACGACAAGCCAGTTTTGAGTGAACAAAGTCGCTTAAGACCCATGGCTGCACTAAGACCTTCAGATTCTCTTAAGATTCTTCCTTTCACATCACATGAAGTGAAGTGAAATGAAGTCGCTCAGTCGTGTCCGACTCTTTGCGACCCCATGGACTGTAGCCTACCAGGCTCCCTCATCCATGGGATTCTCCAGGCAAGAATACTGGAGTGGGTTGCCATTTCCTTCTCCAGGAGATCTTTCCGACCCAGGGACTGAACCCGGGTCTCCCGCATTTTAGGCAGACGCTTCACCATCTGAGCCACCAGGAAGTTCACATCACATGAACCATGTTAAAATCTATATACATCCTACACTTCATAATTTTGCTATACAAGATTTTATAATTTTACTTTTGAAATTATTTAGCTAAAATAACTAAAATATGCTGTGATTTCTTAACACATGCATATTAAAGAACTCTCACTCAGGAAGAGCATCTCATCTAAAAACTGTTTTCAAATATAAAGAAATTGTTATGAACACTGAATCCAGCAATTAATGAACATGGCATAATACTGCAGGTTATAACCATTAATAAATGTTTATTAATTTTGCTTTGGCAGATGTTTTTTATTTTGGAGATAATTCTTCCTGGTGAGACTTCGGACATTTTGTCCAGCTTAACTCATATGCCCAGCACTGTGAGTCCTACTCCCAGAGGTAAACTGGTCCTCTGAGCTCATGGTACTCAGCCAAGCTCTTTCAGAGTGACTGGGCATCAATTACAGTGAGTCAACAGGGATGCCCAACTGTCCATGGGACTTCCACTCTCTCATAGCATCACCTGAACAACCCAAGAAATTCTGTTTCTAGAATTTGTGAATTTTGGGCTCCATGGAGATATTTACCTTTAACCAATACTAAAAGCCTTCACTGTTGTCCTTTGGTGGAGTCATTCTTCTCATTCAGCAGATGAAATCAAGTTTCACGAATCCAATTATATTTCCATTCTCCAAGAAATGAGATTTGGAAGCTGATTGGGAGTTGCATTTCTAGGAAGTTTTCCTATCACACCACAAAATGTGAGTTACATATGTTCCACCAAAGGTGTTTATAATTAGACCCAAGATAACTTTTTTAAAGATAACATATCAGCAACTGTTAGGTGAACTATACTTTATCAATTGACTTTTTTCATTTTCTTCAGAAAGACTGGGTCTTATCAAAGTGTATCAACTCAAAAATAATCATAGGTAGTCTGTAGAGAGTCACAAATTCCCTCTTTTGTTCTCAACACATGATGAAAATGATAAGAATTTGAAAACTCAACTTTCTAGATGTGTCCTCTAAAAGTTATACATAACCAATGTGGTTGTTTAGGGCATTCATTCCCGACCTTAGTTTGTTTTGCATCTTCTTATAAATCACTGAATATATCCTGAATGCACAGTGATAAACAGTGAATTCACAGTTTATCCATGATAAAGAGCTCATGGATACTGACATCAGACAGCACGGGATAGAATCTCAACTCTGCCATTTTCCGGCTCAGAGAACTAGTGGTGACTGCCAGGTCCGTTGCTCAGTCGTGTCAGACTCTGCACGACCCCATGGACTGTAGCCCACCAGGCTCCTCTGTCCACGGGATTCTCCGGGCAAGAATACTGGCGTGGGTTGCTATTCCTCTTCCAGGGTATCTTCTTGACCCAGGGATCGAACCATCATCTCCTGCATCTTCTGAACTAGCAGGCAGATTCCTTATCACTGAGCCAGAATGCTGAGAACTAAAGCAAGTTACTAAGACTCTTTCTTTTCTATAAAATAATACTAATAGTACTTAATGGATTGTTCTCAGGATCGGTCAAGTTATAAGTGTAAAGCTGTGGTGAACAAATCAACAAGGATTAGCTTTAAAAATTATTTATTATTATCCACCATTTGATCACTATTTACAGTAACACCTTCTTGAACTAACACCAAAAAAAGATGTCCTTTTCGTCATAGGGGATTGGAATGCAAAAGTAGGAAGTCAAGAGATACCTGAAGTAACAGGCAGGTTTGGCCTTGGAAATACAAAATGAAGCAGGGCAAAAGGCTAGCAGGGTTTTTGCCAAGAGAATGCACTGGTCATAACACCCTTTTCCAACAACACAAGAGACAACTCTATACATGGACATCACCAGATGGTCAATACCAAAATCAGATTGATTATATTCTTGACAGTCAAAGATGGAGAAGCTCGATACGCTCAGCAAAAACAAGACGTGCAGCTGACTGTGGCTCAGATTATGAGCTCCTTATTGCAAAATTCATATTTAAACTGAAGTACAGAAAACCACTAGGCCATTCAGGTATAACCTAAATCAAATTTATGATTATTCAGTGGAAGTGGTAAATAGCTTCAAGGGGTTAGATCTGATAGAGTGCCTGAAGAACTATGGCTAGTGGTTCATAACATTGTACAGGAGGCGGTGATCAAAACCATCCCAAAGAAAAAGAAATACAGGAAGACAAAACGGTTGTCTGAGGCAAAATGGCTTTACAAATAGCTGAGAAAAGAAGAGAAGTGAAAGACAAAGAAGAAAAGGAACAATATATCCAAATGAATGCAGAGTTTCAGAGAATAACAAAGAGAGATAAGGCTTTCTTATCTAAGTAAACAATGCAAAGAAATAGAAGAAAATAATAGAATGGGAAAGAATACTACAGATCTCTTCAAGAAAATTAGAAATACCAAGGGAAAATTTCATGCAAAGATGGGCACAATAAAGGACAGAAGCAGTAGGGACCTAGCGGGAGATATTAAGAAGAGGTGGCAAGAATACACGGAAGAACTGTACAAAATAGGTCTTAATGACCCAGATAACCACCATGGTGTGATCACTCACCTAGAGCCAGACATTCTGGAATGTGAAGTCAAGTGGGCCTTAGGAAGCATCACTACGAACAAAGCTAGTGGAGGTGATGGAATTCCAGTTGAGCTGTCTCAAATCCTGAAAGATGATGCTGTGAAAGTGCTGCACTCAATATGCCAGCAAATTTGGAAAACTCAGCAGTGGCCCCAGGACTGGAAAAAGTCAGTTTTCATTCTAATCCCAAAGAATAGCAATGCCAAAGAATGTTCACACTACCACACAAATGCACTCATTTCACATGCTAACAAGGTACTATTCAAGATCCTGCAAGCAAGACTTCAAAAATATGTGAACCAAAAACTTTCAGATGTACAAGCTGGATTTAGAGAAGGCAGTGGAACCAGAGATCAAATCGCCAATATCCGTTGGATCATAGAAAAAACAAAGGAATTCCAGAAAAACATCTACTTCTGCTTCATTGACTATGCTACAGCCTGTGACTATATGGATCACAGCAAACTGTGGAAAACTCTTAAAGAGATGGGACTACCAGACCACCTTACCTGCCTCCTGCGAAACCTGTATGCAGGTCAAGAAGCAACAGCTAGAACCGGACATGAAACAATGGTATGTCTGGTTCAAAACTGGGAAAGTAGTATGCCAAGATTATATATTGTCAACCTGCTTATTTAATTTATTTGCAGACTTGGAGAAGGAAATGAAAATCCACTTCAGTATTCTTACCTGGAGGATTCCATGGACGGAAGAGTCTTGCAGGCTACAGTCCATGGGGACACAGAGTCAGACGCAAAATAGTGGACTGGACGATGAATCAAGACTGCTGGGGGAAATATCAACAACCTCAGATACACATGCAGATACCAGCCTATCAGAAAGCAAGAAGAAACTAAAGAACCTCCTGATGAAGGTGAAAGAAGAGAGTGAAAAATCTGGCTTAAAACTCAGCATTCAAAAAGGGAGAATCATAGCCCCCGGTTCCACCACTTCATGGCAAGTATATGGGGAGGAAATGGAAACAGTGACAGATTTTATTTTCTTGAGTTCCAAAATCACTGTGGATGGTGACTGCAGCCATGAAATTAAAAGATGCTTGCTCCTTGGAAGAAAATCTATGACAGATCTAGACAGCATATTAAAAAGCAGAGACATCACTTTGCTGACAAAAGTCCATATAGTCAAAGCTATGTTTTTTCAAGTAGTCATGTGTGGATGTGAGAGTTGGATCATAAAGAAGGTTGGCACAGAAGAATTGATGCTTGTGAACTGTGGTGCTGGAAAAGAGTCTTGAACAGCAAGGAGATCAAACCCAGTCAATCCTAAAGGAAATCAATGCTGAATATTCATTGGAAGGACTATGCTGAAGCTCCAATTCTTTGGCTACCTGATGGGAAGAGCCAACTCATTGGAACAGACACCTGAAGATGGAAAAGATTAAAGCAGGAGGAGAAGAGAGTGGCAGAGGACTAGACAGTTTGATGGCATCATCAACTTAATGCACATGAGTTTGAATAAGCTCTGGGAGATGGTGAAGGACAGGATAGTCTGGCATGCTGCAGTCCATGGAGTCACAAAGAGTCCACCATGACTTAGTGACTGAACAACAACTACAGTAACACATTCAGGCCACCACACCTCACTCCTAGACTATTTATCACATCCTGCCTTTCCTGTTCCAGCTCTGCTCTCCTCTACCCCATCCCTTTCATATGCCCTCCCTAAATGTGAGTGGTCTTTTCATAATGGGAAAGCAATCAATTCAACCTGCTTCCACATACAAAAACAGTAAAACAAAAAGACTTTCGGCTGCCCTTAGCACAAACCTGAAAAGTCCTTCAGGGTCTACTCAGGCCTACCCTTTCCAGCTTGTTTCCAACCCACCCCCAACTCCCGAACCCCTGCCCCCATCCCTCAAGGCTTCAGCCTTGCTAGCCCCTCTTCTGCGCATTGCCCGCATTCCTGCTCCCTCAGTGTCACCCGCCTCTAGGTCTGGAGAGCACAGTCCCTGCCCAGCCTGACCCTATATGTTCCAGTCTGAAAGTTACTTCTTTACCTAAAGAACATTCCTATTTTTCCAGAGGTCCCTTTCACAACAGTTAGCTCAGGAAACACAAGACTTGTAAAGCTGTTTCTAAATGTTTGACTTACCTACACAGCCCTAAAGTTTGGGTGAGTACAGGTACTCTTCGTTTGTTCATCATCCCATAACCTAGCTCAGCCAGGACTCAAAGAGGGCAGTAAACAAATGAATGAAGGCGGGGGAGGAGGAGTTAAAACGGCCTTCACTGCACATTCTCTAAAAGCTGGCTTTCACATCTGATGCTCATTATTAAATGGCTCCCAAACATGCCAGGTCACTTTTCCGTGGTCTTAAAAACAAAAAACTAAACCAGTGTGGCCTTGGTTTCAGCGTGTTTTCAGCCTAACAGCCCAGGCGCGGCCACCGTTCAGAGGGGCGATTGGCTCGGGTTTGGTCTCCACTGACACTAGCCCGCAGGGCTGAGGGCCGGGGCGGAAGTGCGGGAGCGGCAGGGCGCCTGCGGCCGGGGCGGAAGTGCCGGACGCAGGGCGGAAGTGGCGACTGGGGCGGCCGAGGCTCAGGTGGGTCTCCGCGGTCGGGCGCCGGCAGGTGGGCGCTCGCGGTCCCCAGCCCGGAGCCGGTAGGCAGGCGGGAGAGGAGGTCACAGGAGCTCCGCTGTGCCGAACGCTGCCAATTTCAATTGTCATTACAGGAAATTTAATTAAACCGGGAGCCATAAATCCGTGAACCTCCGGGGGCAAATTATAAGCGTGTGTGTACGTGTGCGCGCGCGATGGCGCTTTGGAAAGTGAACACGGATGGGAAGAGGCAGGTTTTTAAGAGGAAGCAGAAAACATCACAACTTCATGCCCCTTCCCTGATTAACAGATGCTCTGTTTCGGATTTAACTGAGTTCTGTGAAGTGGCAATATAATCTCAGTTGTCTGAGATGACTGCCTTTTGACATAAACGTTTTTGAGCAGCCATGCTGACCTTTAATTGAGGGCCAAAAGGTTTACTCGTGTGTGCTGTAGGGAACACGGTGAGTCTTGGGTTTTTCTGGACCTTCTCTCTGCCTTTACTGGACAGCAGCCTTCTGGGTGCTGAACCATGAGAGAATAAATCAGAACCTATACAACTCTCAATAAATATTTAGCCCTATCAGTCACCCCTGACAAATATCACTCATACTTTTTTTTTTTTTTAAATAAGTCCAGAAGTTACAGAAGTCCCTACTGGATTGTTACTAACATGAATAGGCAAGTGTCTTTTTAAGGCTGGCCTGTTAAAGAACAAGGAGTTATTTATTTTTTTAATCTAGCTGATCTTTATTCTTAGTAGAAAGTATTTTATGTAATATTTTGTATTTTAGAACACTTAGAAAAAATCCACAGTGTGACCGAGCTCAACCCCAAGATTCTCAGCTCCTGGAGCACGGAGATTGTTTCTAAGATCTGTTATGTCCCCCACACTCTCTGGCACATTTCCCAACATAAGTAGGTTCCCTTAACCACAAACTGCCTTGGTTAAACCGCCCTAGAGCCATGTTTCAGTGTGTGATTGCGAAAAGATGAGGTGGCTGTTAGAGGCCAGTCTTCTCATTTACTAATTATCTCAGGAATGCTGTATGAAAGTGCTTATGATGCTAGCAATATTTGGAGCTATATACATTGAAACTGAAAACACTTGGAAGAAGAGCTGTGCTCTGGAAATACTGAGTGGTTATAGTAAGGGGATAAGGCAGAACTAAATCAAGGTTCTGTGTGAAATGTCATAACCTAATAACCTGTGTCCTGCTCTGCCAAAGAACTGCCTGGAACCAGAACAGGTCCTGGTGTGAAAATTAAGGTTGGTGGGGCTGGTCTTTTAGATAGGCAGACTCCCCAGTGTTTTTTAAACTTCATGCTTACTGTGGTCAGTAGTAACTGCCTGCCAAAGAAGGATCAATATTTTTTTGTCTCCTTTACTAGAGGAAAATGTGGCTATGTGATTTCTTTTAGATGGATTGATGGCAGGTAAGGAAATAGAAATGAGGGTTTTCCAGCTTGGGAATTTATTGGATTGTATTTCTATTTTATTCCAGATTCCTGTTTCCAGCAGACTCAAATACTCAGAGACAGTGTGGAGGTATACCTTCAAAATAAGTTTTCTTTTTCTTATTATTAAGATTTTTGTATTTCATAACGTGCAAACTCCAGCTGGCTGATGCTTTTATTACCCTAATGCCAGGGCTTAGGGTTTCACACATAGCAGGACCTTGAGGTGAGCTGGTACAAGTAATAAGGTTTTTTATGTTCCTTATTTTAAATCTAATTTTGCCACTGCTTTATTCAAGGGGTGTACATCAGAGGAAGCCAAAAGCCAGCTGGAATAGTTCCTGCTTGCAGTTTTAATCTTGTTTGCAATTATTTTGAAGGGAGAAACCATCTGGATCCAGGGATGTGTACTTACCCAGGTTGCAGGGACTGCATGAGCTTCCATCATCCTTCCCCTAGTATCATGGCAAGTTTGAGAGACAAAAATTATTTGAGGAAGAACATGCAGAGTGGAAAGTTTCACCTAGATATTATTCTACATCCTTACCTCCCCATCTCAGTTACAGAGGCAGGGAATTGGAGGCGTGAAAACATTACTCTTTTTATTCCAGTCCTTACCCAAGATAAGATTTCCAGAGATAGAAGTAAAACTCAAAATATCTTCTATTTTAAGAAAGTATCCATCTCCAAGGATTTCAGAGCATTTTACCAATATCTAGTAACAACCATTTTACTGCTGTAGACTGTGGTATTGTATTATTTGTTTGTAAATCTTTCGCCTACCCAAGGTGTGAGTTCCATAAGGGTAGAGAAAGTATCTGAATAACTTTGATATTTCTAGTGCCTGGCACATTACAAACGCTCAGTACATGGTATAAAGGGGAGGCTGGATCTATAAGGAATGTGAAAGCATCAGTGGGAATCGGCAAGGTACAGAAAAGAAGGTAAAACAGTAATCTTTCAAGAGGCTACCAGATGCAGTTATAAATGCTACAGTTAATGCCTTTATAGGTGGCTTGGAGTAGGGAAGGGTGTATTTGAGAATCTACAGATGGTCACCAAACTGCCATTCAAGGTGACTTAGCCTGGTGAGTTGCAGGGTCTTTCTTATACTGAACAGAATATGCAAAGTAAAAGACACCACCAGCCCTATTCCCATTTTCTCTTAAGGTCTGTAGTGCCCAACTCCTCACTCAAACACTGTTGAGTGAATATCTGAAAAGTATCCATTTGAGGGTATACTAAATTATTAGCTTACCTAAGCCACTAATATATTGGATTGGTCCTGCCTATAGGATAAAGGACTTTGATCACTATTTTAAGGCAAGGTTACCCAAATAATATTGAATGAAAGCCACATCATCTTTTCTACTTCACTGACATTTCAAAAGAGTTCAAACTTGTCAGCTTTTTGTATTGTAATAGGGCAGGCATGTGGTATATGCTGCTTCCTTCTGTTGCCAATGGAAGTCCAGCAGAAACCAGAATGTTACTGCTGGAAACAGATGACCTTCCTCTCATTGTTCCTGTACTTTTTCATATTAATCATGAAATAATGGGGAAGTGACTTCTAGTTTAGTCAAGGGTAAGGACA
>SJYC01129754.1:0-25549 GCA_006408675.1 Madoqua kirkii | reverse complement strand
TTGAGTGAACTCTGGGAGTTGGTGATGGACAGGGAGGCCTGGCGTGCTGCAATTCATGGGGTCGCAAAGAGTCAGACACGACTGAGCAACTGAACTGAATAATAACATAATGAGCCCAGTTCTCTGAAGAGAAAAATAGGGCCAGAAAGACCTTTCTGAAGGAAAATGTCTTTTGATGATCTGGGCTTTTGTTTCAACATATGGTGAGTTAAGGTGGAGGAAGGGCCTCCATAACAGCTCATCGTTCTCTATCCTGTTAAAAAGCAGGTTGTATATAAGCATCAGTAATGCTGAATCTGTTGTTAGTTCATACAAGAGAACCTATGGTAGTCCTTGTTCTCTGAGTCAGGGCCTCACAAGCCTTTAAAATCTGCTGATGGTCCATAGCATCTCGGCAGACTTCTCTAGACAGAGTGCAAACAACAGCCACTGAAACTTGCGTGCTCCTACAGTGGAGTTAACTCTGCGAAACCTACTGCTGACACTTACAATGAGAAAACTGACAAGACATATGAGCTGGTAAAATCAGCACCCAAAGTAAAGAGATCTTTCCCTTCTAAAAGCGGGGCAGTCACTATCTAACTCCATCCCAGTGGGTTACTAGGAAAAACAGGCTGGGGACTTCCCTGGCAGCCCAGGGGTTAGGCCTCCATGCTTTTACTGCTATGGGTCCAGGTTCAATCCTTGGTCGGGAAACTAAGATCCCTCAAGCCGCATGGCATGGCCAAAGAAAAACAAAGATAAAATAAATGGAAAAACAGGCTGACAAAGCTCAGTACCCCCTAGTCAAAACAGATTTTAAGATATTCTGGCAACGTCAGCCAGGCCTAGAAGGTGCTCCTCATCTAGGAAGGACGAAGCCCTAAAACTATAGATGTTTGGAAAATGATCTTCCCGGGTATCAATTATACTAATCCAATAATAAGAACATATAAGCATCTAAATGTATTGTGTGTACATATATGTACACATATATATATGTAACATGTAAGCATCAACATTTATTAGATAAATACGCTTATAGAGAAAAAAAATCAAAACACAATTAAAAATTGCCAAAAGCCCATTTACCATGAAATACTAGCTATTTATAAGATTCTATAGCAGTGTTTTGCTTTGGAAATAAAACAGTATAATTAACCTGGGAGAAAATAGTCCTTTAAATTAAGTATAATCTGCTTCTTGTGGCTTTTGTCAGGCTGAATGCCATTTCTTTGGGATTAATGGCTTTTTTCTTCCTATAGGATCCATGTCCCCTTTGTGATGAAGCCAAGGAAGTACTGGAGCCTTACAGAAACCGGGTAATATGATACACTATGGCTTTATGTATTTGGAATGGATAGTGTATGTAGTATAAGACAAAGCATCTGTCTGGATCCTTTCTTTAGGAAAAGACATTGAATGAGTTTTCATTAAATTTTCTTTCTGTTCTTCAGAGAGATTTTAGTGCTGATTTCCATAAAAGTCATTACACCAAAGTGTTTTTCTCTGAGCAGCACTGGTTTTCTTACTCTGTTAAAATGAGTCAGAGTTAACTAGCAGGTACAGTATTCATGCTTTAAGCTTTTGCCCCTGTTCCTTTTATGTTATTTTGTCATTTCCGTGGAAGTGTTTTCCAGTTGCAAACTGTGACACCTTTCCCAATCTTTCACTCCAAACATGTCTTTCCTGAGTCTCAGGCAGCTTCCCAGTTGGGGACATAGTTTATTTCATTTCAGCTGAGTAGTAATGCTGAACCTAACAGATATAACAGAAAAGTAGCGAACTGGAAAATTAAAGAATATAAAGAAATCAATCAGTCTAGGCAAAGCAAGGTCATTAGATGACTGTGGACCTCAAACAAACAATAACAGTAAAAAAGTCTCTGAGTTTTAGAACCGGTCTGGGGATCAGTCTGTCACTGTAACCATCGCATTGTTCCATGTTGCTGAAAAATAGAGCTTTGGTCTGTCTCTGTTTCAGTTTATTTTACAGGAGGTGGACATCACACTTCCAGAAAACTCTGCTTGGTATGACAGGTATAAATTTGACATCCCCGTCTTTCATTTGAATGGCCAGTTTCTGATGATGCATCGAGTAAACCTCTCAAAACTTGAAAAGCAGCTCCAGAAGCTGGAGCAGCAAGGCACAGGAGGCTAGCACACACCCTCATGATTTCCTACCTCTGTCCAGAACGTGTTTTCCTGAGGAAATGACTGTGTCTTCACACTCTTTTTGTCATTTTCACACAGCTCTACAGATGTTCTGAACTCAGTGGTGCCAAATAGTGATATTCCCTTTGTGATTAATGGAAGTACCAATGTGGGAACTGTTTACGTGCTGGCATTTTGTAAAATAAGTAGAGTGTATTGGCAGGGAGGGGATGATGGAAGGCAGGAGAAATCCACTTGTTTATTTATTTTACTCTTTTGTATTACTATGGAAGCATCTCACATCGCTGGACAGAGCTGTTTATAAGAAGGCTCTGTGTCCCTGCTGCTGCCCTAAGGGCTTAACTTTTTAATGAAAGAATAAATGTTCTTCCACTTGGTAGATAAAGTGAAATGTGAATTGCTAATAACTGAACACAGTCAATAAAAGGATGTTTTAACAAATACATCTGCATGAAGTCTATTTCAGAGGAATTTAATAATACCTGTTTAAAATTAGAGCTCATTTTTTTTGTACACAAGAGAATGAACTATCCTAGCCAAATTCATTTCATTTGAGAGAAACAAAAGACTTGAACCCCAAAATGTATGTAAGGATCTCAACATATTTTATACAGTCAGTGAACTGATTTGTAATATCTGAGAACTGCCTTTCATAGTTTTTCAGTTATCATCAATTGAGTTAATTGAGCATATTTTATGACAGTGGTTTTATCAGATTTTAATATCTTGGGGAAAATTCATGTCGGACTGTAACTGAACAGGTATGTCGCCTAAAGACAAAACATTCTTTACCACCTTCTATAAAGTATTAAAAATGCAGTTGTGTTCTCTTAATTTATAGTCAGTTTCAGCCAATAGAGGAATCAATTCATTTAAAAACAAAACTGCCCTTTTCTCTTAAAATCACATCATTGCAATTTCATCTATAATGAAATTCTTTTGTGAATTATTTCAATGAATTTGGATATTGTGAGTCACTTAGCTGGATTTTAATTTATCAGTATGAGTTAGTCTTCAAAATTAGAGAATTTTAAAGCTGCCCAATCTTAGACATTGTTTAGATCCACCCCCCTCATTTTATACATGAAAAGGACTCTGACATTCAGAGTTTCAGGAAGTTAACTAAGTCACATACCCAGTCAGATGTTAGACTAGGTCTTGCCACGCACCCCAAATCTCTAGTACCACCTGGGTGGGGGCCTTTGCCACACACCCCAAATCTATAGTACCACCTGGATGGGAGCCTTGTGTTATCTCACATAAAGCATTCTTAACCATTCTGGACCAACACAAATTAAGAAACTTTAGAAAACTTCCAGAGTAACAACAGGAAAAAAAAATCTTACAATTGAATGTCAGTGTTTCTAATTTATACATTTTGGAACATATATCATTTGATTTTATAAATATTCATTGAGCCCTATGATAGGCAAAATTCTAGGAAGACCCCAATGAACCATTACCCTTGTAATCTCTCCCCTTTGAATATGGGTGAAACGTTTTTTGTTTTTGTTTTTGTTTTTTTGCTATTGGTAAGTGAACGTCCCTGGTGGCTTAGATGGTAAAGCGTCTGCCTACAATGTGGGAGACCTGGGTTCAATCCCTGGATTGGGAAGATCTCCTGGAGAAGGAAATGGCAACCCACTCTAGTATTCTTGCCTGGAGAATCCCACGGACAGAGGAGCATGGTAGGCTACAGTCCATGGGGTTGCAAAGAGTCGGACACAACTGAGCAAACTTCACAATTGGTAAGTCACTTCAGTCGTGTCCGACTCTATGTGACCCCATAGGCAGCAGCCCACCGGGCTCCTTGTCCCTGGGATTCTCCAGGCAAGAACACTGGAGTGGGTTGCCATTATGGATATGATGAAATATCCGCACTGTGATTATGTTAGATTACAGGACAAAAGGAAGATGATCTAGGGTAGGCCTGGTCTAATTAGGGAGCCCATTGAAAGCAGCCTGGTTCTCTCTGGCTGCTTGCAGAAAATGAAAGCAAAGAGGTGTGCTCCCTCTCTAGCTGCCATCTTGCCTCCCCACATGTGTGCCTAACCTCAGCTGGTCTGCCCGAGACCACCTGAGTGCCAAGCCTAGTCCCCCGCACACCCCCATCTCTGCTCCAACGAGATGAAACTTACCATGAACCAAGAGAAACTCAGCAAACTGCAGGCACAAGTGCACACTGGTGGGAAAGGAACTGCTTGCAGAAAGAAGGTGGCTCACAGAACAGCCACAGCAGATGACAAAAAACTTCAGTTCCCTTTTAAAGAAGTTGGGGTAAACAATATCTCTGGTATTGAAGAGGTGAATATGTTCACAAATCAAGGAATAGTGATCCATTTTAACAACCCTAAAGTTCAGGCATCTCTGGAAGTGAACACTTCACCATTACAGGCCATGCTGAGTCAAAGCAACTGGCAGAAATTCTCCCCAGCATCTTAAACCAACTTGGCACAGACAGTCTGATCAGTTTAAGGAGACTGGCTGAAGCTCTGCCCAAACAGTCTGTGGATGGGAAAGCACCACTTGCCACTGGAGAGGATGATGATGATGCAGTTCCAGATCTTGTGGAGAATTTTGATGCGGTTGCCAAGAATGAAACAAACTGAATTAACTTCTGAAGAAAATAAATCTTGAAGAAGTTACTGGAAGCTGCTATTTTATATTATGATTGCTTTTTAAAATTTTGTTTATGGATCTGATAAAATCTAGATCTTTTAATATTTTTAATCCTAAGTCCCTGGACACTGCAGCTCTTTTCAGTTTTTGCTTATATACAATTCATTCTTTGCAGCTAATTAAGCTGAAGAAGCCTAAGAATAAAGTTTGAAACAAAGATAAATAAAATTCTTTGCCCAGTGGGAGAAAAAAAAAAGAGAGAAAGATGTGCTCCTACCAGCCTGGAAAGAATCAGACATCAGTGTTGTGAACTGCCAGCAAGGCAAGGAACTGGGCAGCCTCTGGGAGCTGAGAGTAGTACCTGGCCAACAGCCAGCAGGACAATGGCATCAGTCCTGCAGCTTCAAGGAGATGGATCCTGTTAACAATCAGCAAGCCCAGGCGAGAATCACAGCCCTGGGTTATGTATATCTTGGATCCAGCTCAGTGAGAATTTGATTAGAGAATTCAGCCACACCTTGCCTAGCCATCTGATCTGCAGATGCTATGAGATAATAAATGTGTGTTGTTTCAAGCTGGTAAGTTCATTGTAATTTTTTACACAGCAATAGAAAACTAATAGAGGTCCTTACCACACTGAAGCTCAGAGGGAGGTGGAGGGAGTATAAAAGTGAATCAGGCACAGTCCTTGTCTCAGAGATACTCACTATCTCAGGCAGCAGAGAGAGGCAAATTAACAAAGCGCGACGACGTAGCATTGTGAGAGCTGGAGCTGAGACCTGTGAAAAATGGTACAGCAGCCAGATGGGGGACATGGCAGGAAGACGTTGCAGAAAATTAAACTTAAATTAGGGGAAAAGTAAAAGAGTATGGAAGGGCATGGCATATTTAGAAAATGGCCGGTGGCTTTGTGCGGCTGGCATGAAGGGGAGGGAAGTGAAGGACATGAGACTGATGAAATAGATAGGGGTCCGCATTGTGAAGGACCTCAGGGAAGGTGGTGTTTTCCCTGCAGCAGCACCCTCCCTTACTCCCTGCCCTTGCCCAGAGTTAGCCCTTCTGGCTCCTGACTCCTCAGAGGTATCTGGCCTCTCGACTCCAGCCCTTCTCAGCCTCCTAGTCCTCAAGCATGCTAAGCTCAGAGTCCCCTGAGGAGCCCTACAGGACATTGATATCTTCATTACAACCAGGGCTGAGGGGGCCATAGACAAGATCGCCCTCTCGTGTGTCTGGGCACCCTGTGTCCCTTCCTCCCTGCTCCAGGCAACTTGAAAGCTACAGGCCCGTGTCCTAGGGCTGCTGATCCAAGAGCTTCAGGCTCTGCTGAGCTAAGAGGGAGAGAATCCACTGGTTCCCCTAAGAAATTGAGGCTGGCCAGAGACCCTGGAGGGTGTTCTCTTGGACCACTTCTTGCTTGAGGTTAGCCAGCTGATCACAGGTGTGGAGGATCTGCAGGGACTTCATCCAGACAACACATTTCTGACATTAGGATTTCAAACAAGCAAACAAATCCACCATGTACTCGCAAGGTATTAAAACTAAAGTGTTGGCTGAGGCACAAAGACACATGAGGTGCTGCATTCCAAAGGAAATACAGGAATGCATTTCATGTAAGGATTGCGGGAGACTGGGTAGAGGATGTTTGGAGGATGTTTTAAAAGAAAAATACACTCTCACTTCCCACCAAAATAAAAAGGGGGGGTCACGTAGTGTCAAGAACAAGGGACACAAGTGCAGTTCATCAGAAAGCCTTATGTATGCCGCTGGGTAGGAAGAACACAGTGGTCTAGTGCCCTTCTGGATAATCACACGAAAGAAGAGCTTACAAGCACTTCTGGTGTGGAGTAAAGGAGGACAGCTGCTGCCCCGAGTTTGTCCAAGGAAGAAGGGGTAGGTAGGTGTATGTTCAGGGATCAGACGTGCGAGAGGGCTGGCTGGGGAAAGCCTTGGGCCCAGGCAGGCCTCAGAAGAGGCGGAGCGGAGGGAGAAGACTGATTCCTCGGGCTGAGGAAGCAGGCGGCCGCTCAAGTGGAGAGCGCATTTGCCTGAATCAAGGAAACAGCAGGTGAATGATACCAGCCAGGAGGGCGGCCTCCCACAGACCTGTGGAAGTCTCTGTGAAATGTCTGCCCCACAGCCCCAGAAGGATCAGAACCTGGCAGAAGAGGGAAAGAAAGACCTTCTCCTTCCTCAGCTGACTGACTACACATGGCTTCTCACTGGGGTAACGGTAAGATGTGATTTTAAACCAAGTTCCACATTATCAACATAGGAATGGATACACTAAAGGTGATTTAGAGTGACCAAGGATTTTCTGTTGCCTGTTGTTCAGTCACTAAGCCATGTCCGACTGACTCTGTGAGTCCATGGACTGCGGCACGCCAGGCTTCCCTGTCCTTCACTGTCTCCAGGAGTTTGCTCAGATTCACGTTAACTGAGTCAGTGATGCCATCCAACCACCTCATCCTCTGCCATCCCCTTCTCCTGCCTTCAATCTTTCCTAGCATCAGGGTCTTTTCCAATGAGCTGGCTCTTCGCATCAGGTGGCCAAAGTATTGGAACTTCAGTTTCAGCATCGGTCTTTCCAATGAATATTCAGGGTTAATGTCCTTATGATATACCACTTGCCTAAGATTTCTGTTGCCTAAGAATGCTCAAAATAGTTCTGATACTACCAAGTTTTTATTTTACCCTAAACAGAGGGAGAAACTCCCAATGAATACATTTTATAGGGATAGAGGGAAACATAAATAAACATGCTTTCTAACTGTATTCCATATTCAGAGCATTGATTGCATGTACCTAATGTTTTTCCAAAGTATTGGAACTTCAGTTTCAGCATCGGTCTTTCCAATGAATATTCAGGGTTAATGTCCTTATGATATACCACTTGCCTAAGATTTCTGTTGCCTAAGAATGCTCAAAATAGTTCTGATACTACCAAGTTTTTATTTTACCCTAAACAGAGGGAGAAACTCCCAATGAATACATTTTATAGGGATAGAGGGAAACATAAATAAACATGCTTTCTAACTGTATTCCATATTCAGAGCATTGATTGCATGTACCTAATGTTTTTTACCTATAGATCTTCAATGAATTTAATTACGCTAATTTGAGAGAGGAATGCAGTCCTGTGTCAAAGATTCCTGGAGACCTTCAGTAATCCCTCTGGTCTCAACAGCTGGAAAATTGAAAGGCAGCTCTCTGGAAACATGTCATCTAATTATCCCATCATTGCTAAGCATCAGACAATGTTATGTCACTTATTATAGTCATTTTTGTATCATATTTGTAGCAGCAATTACTTTTCCTTTCTAAAATTATGTTTAGGGATCAATTTGTTGACTGATTTTGACACAAGAAGCTCGTAATATTCCCCACTCCCAGAGGAAACAGTGAAAAACCTCCTTTTTTTCCTAAGCCAATGCTTAAAAATGAAGTGGAATGAACACTGAGTTTGGGACTGCACATTGTTGCTTTTGGTTACAGTTCTGCTTTCTTCCAGATGTCTCATCAGAACATGGTAAAGACTTACTGGAACATGTAACTCTTTGGCCAGTTTATTGAAGGAAGCAGGGGTTCACTCAGACTAGGGTTGTTGGTTTGTTTATAATAATGTGACTCCTGGAACTCTGACAGTAGGGCCAGGCCTCAGGAATTACTCTTATAGAACCACAGAAGAGATGTAATGTACAACACGATAAATATAATTCATGGTGCTGAGTGTTACATATGAAAGGTGTTAAGAGAGTAAATCCTAAGAGTTCTCAGCAAAGAAGAACATTTCTATTTCTGTCATTTTTATATCTATATGAAATGATAGATATTCACTAAAGTTTATTGTGGTAATCACTTCATGATGTATATAAATCAACATGATTCAGTATGTCAACTATATCTCAATAAAAACTGGAAAAATAAAGCACCGGGTTAACACAAGTCTTTAAAATTATATTAAATATAAATGATTTTTTTTTAAAGGACAGCAGAAACTGAGGCAGCACCCTGCTCACAGTGCCGCAGCTTCTTTCCTTCCCTGTTCTCATCTTGCTCACTGGCCTCCCTCCTTAGGCACAGTATCTGCTTTCTCATAACTATAGCTTGCTCGTGCCCATCATGGTTGTATTTTGCAACCAGCCACCCAACTCATACGTTGACCGATCAAGCCTATAGAACAAACCACCGTTGGATCAGGTACCCATCCCTTGCCCAGTCAGCTGTGGGGACCAAGATCATGTGATGCAAAGCATAGTCACTGCTCACTCGGCAGAGACCGAGAGCATGCCTGGGGGTCAGCAGCTCTGGTGCACAACCAGAGAGTATGCCATTCTACCATGTTCAGGAGAAGTCAGGAGGGACAGTTTGGTGAGTTCATTTATCTACTTGTGGGAGTGACGAGGACTTGAACCATGGCAGTGCAAGTTAGAAAGAGATGTCAGGAGATATTCAGCAGTCAGACTGACAAAACTTCATGACTGACTGACTGGAGGGGAGAGTGGAAGAGTGAGGAGAGAGAAAGCATGACGTCTGGTATGGCTCCCAGTCTTCTTGCTATGGCTATTAAGTACATCCTGATGCTTCCTCTTCCCTGAGAGAGAGGGCATAAGGGGAAGGGAAGGTTAGTTTTTGGTGGTATTTGGTGGATGGGAAGGATGGGACATGGGGAATTTGCATGCTTGTGGGAAATCTAAATAAAGATTAAAGTTGGGAGTTCAAACCGAGGGTCTGGCTTGTACAGATTTGAGAGCCCCCAGAAAATGGCTGAATATAGTTGGGCCTGCATCTACCTGCCATAGAGGAGAAAAGTAGACTAGCACCAAGTCCTGAAGGGAAGACCAATCTCGATTGAATGGGAAGAGGAAGGACCACTTTAGAAAAATAAGAATGAGAGGTGATAGAACTATGGGGCAGTTCAACCAATTTGTATTATTCAATCCCTTTGATGATTTGATACTAGTAGAGACTATTCTAATCACTGGGGATAGAGCTTAGAAACAAGATAGCCTAGATTTCTACTCAGGGGTTTGCATTCTAGAGGAAGAGACAAAATTTTAATATCAAACAAGAAGAACAAAACAACCCATATCTTGAGGTCAGAGGAGCAGTTTTTCCCATAGTAACCAACAGTATCAAATGTCATTTGAGCAAGGGTGGGAATAAAAAGAAGACACTGGGTTTGAACAATAGGAAATCAGTGCTATAGTAGTTGAAATAATGGCCTCCAAATACCTAGTAACTAATCCCTGGAAGCTGTGAATGGTACCGAATATGGAAAAGGGACATTGCAGATGTAATTAAGGATCTTGAAATGAGGAAATAATTGTGGATTATCCACATGGGTTCTAAACATAACCCCAAGTGTCCTTATAAAAGGCACAAAGAGTGGGATTTGACTGCAGAGAGAAAGTAGGAAATGTGCCAATGGAAACAACAGGTTGGAGTGATGCAAGAAAGGGGCCCTGAGCCAAAGAATGCAGTGGCCTCCAGAAGCTAGAAAAGGCAAAGAAGCAGATTCTCCCCTAGAGACTTGAGAAAGGGCAAGTCCTACCAGCCTCTTGACTCTAGCCCAGTTAAACTGATTTCAGACTTCTGGCCTGGAGAACGGTCACAGAATAACCTTGTGTTGTTTTGAGCCAACAAGTGTCTGGCAATTTGTTACAGCAGCAATAGGAAACTAATACAAAAAAAGGTACCTTGACCTTATGGAGAACACTTTTGGTGGCGAGAGGGAGGAAGACGCAAATGAAACCTGCATGTGGTTCTGTAAGAGTCTTCCTCACCCCAAAATGTTACATTTGAATTACTGCTGGTGGAACGTTTCTACCCTCAGAAACAGGGTACACAGCGTGATATCAACTTAGAATTTTAATGACTCAGAAACAAGAAGTAGAAAAGACACAAGTTAAAGGCAAGTTCTGCCCAAGGTCTCGTTGTGCTCCTCACCGTGTACCAGTGTGAGCCGACTCCCCTGAGACACGCTGATGGCCCTACAGCGGCACTGCATTGTACAGACCCCAGCAATGGTCCCACGTCCTCCTGACAAGCTCAACCCACGCTCTACCCACCAAACAAATTGTAAAAAACACTTCCCTCAAAACTGGGTTAGAACATCCAGTTGCATCATGAGACTAGGTTAAATGTCAGTTGGGAAGCTCCCTTTTTCAAGACAACCTATGGCCTGACCAGGTAAGGAAGATGGTCTTGTACGTTCTTTATTATGAATTTAATATCAAGAAGAGAAAATGGGCATCTATTTATAATCTGGGTAATAAAGAAGCATTAGAAATTGGGAAGATCCAGAAGAGCTAGGTCGCTGCCAGAAGAGCTAAAATTCAGGAATTATTAATAATTCCACCTGTCCCTTACTTTTCTTCAAAGTAAAGCCAGCATCACTGTTTTAAGACTGGAGAAGATTAAGACATTCAGAAGCCACAGTTTGTGGGATTTATTCCCATTGTGATTGCTGACTTCTAGTATCGGCCTTCTGTTCTGTGTGATGGCTCTCGTCTTACAAACTAGCAAGACTCCTGAATTTGGTAAGGATCCTGCTCTGTGAAGCATTTTCAAGTTAGAGTTTTTAACAATGTCACATTTCTCTCATCCAGTAATAAAGAAAATGTTGAGAGGACAAAGAATGCAGAAAACAATCTCCCAGCAGGCAGATGCAGGCCAATACATCCAGAGTGATCATGACCTTTGAGTTACAAAAGTTTTTTTTTTTTTAATTTCTTTACCTTAACAAGTGACTTTGATAGGTAAAACTAAATTTAGGGATTATCCCTCCCCCCTTTTGTTCTATTCATTGAAGGTGGTATTTTCTATTTGTATGTACTGTGACTACATGAAAAATACAGTATTTCACTTCTTGATATGTTTTATAGCCTGTACACTAAGTGAGGTCAAAAGGATGCTTTCAAGAGAAATAAAGGATATCACAATTAGTCTATGGAGGAGGAAACGGCAACCCTCTCCAGAGGAAACAGCAACCCTCTCCAGTATTCTTGCCTGGGAAATCCCATGGACGGAGGAACCTGGCAGGCTACAGTCCAAGAGCTGCAAATAGGACATGACTTAGCAACTAAACAACAACAATAATCACTAAGTAAATTTACCAGGAGGAGTAAGGAAGAGTGGAATAGGTGATTACAAATATTTAGGAAGATGCATCACCTTGCCAATGGTGCAGAGCCTACAATTATGTGAAATTCCCTGCTTAGATTTTTTAGTTATGCAGAATATTGGAAAAAGCTAAATGATGGGGAGAAGAGAGAAAGGGGGAAATTTAAGCATTCCTTGTAAGGCCTTCATTTAAAAGGAGACAGCGCTTCACTATAAGGGGGCAGTTAAGAGTCTGATAATTCTGCTAGTATCCTGTTGTCAGGGGTATCTCTGGGAGCTCAGCTGGTAAAGAATCTGCCTGCAATGCAGGAGACCCCAGTTCGATTCCTGGATTGTCTTGATATGTTTTATAGCCTGTACACTAAGTGAGGTCAAAAGGATGCTTTCAAGAGAAATAAAGGATATCACAATTAGTCTATGGAGGAGGAAACGGCAACCCTCTCCAGAGGAAACAGCAACCCTCTCCAGTATTCTTGCCTGGGAAATCCCATGGACGGAGGAACCTGGCAGGCTACAGTCCAAGAGCTGCAAATAGGACATGACTTAGCAACTAAACAACAACAATAATCACTAAGTAAATTTACCAGGAGGAGTAAGGAAGAGTGGAATAGGTGATTACAAATATTTAGGAAGATGCATCACCTTGCCAATGGTGCAGAGCCTACAATTATGTGAAATTCCCTGCTTAGATTTTTTAGTTATGCAGAATATTGGAAAAAGCTAAATGATGGGGAGAAGAGAGAAAGGGGGAAATTTAAGCATTCCTTGTAAGGCCTTCATTTAAAAGGAGACAGCGCTTCACTATAAGGGGGCAGTTAAGAGTCTGATAATTCTGCTAGTATCCTGTTGTCAGGGGTATCTCTGGGAGCTCAGCTGGTAAAGAATCTGCCTGCAATGCAGGAGACCCCAGTTCGATTCCTGGATTGGGAAGAGTCAAACCTTTTCTTAAAAAAAAACATGAATGTGGGGTCCTTAAAAATATTCTGTATAATTTTGAAGTCAAAAATGGTTCCTCCTGCTCACAAAACATGATCACTTTTCATCGATATTTTTTAATGCTTTGACTCATTTTGCATAGGCAGAAAAGATAAATCTTCAACTCTTGGAAATAAATCTTTTTCCTCCTGCCAAATCCATAACATGATCCCAGTCTATCAATGACAGCGCCATCAGATAAGTAGATGTGTCTTGCTTGGTTAGAAGTGTGCTGTGGTTTTCAGCAAGAATAAGACTGTAGTTAGAGATCCAGACTGAGACATGTTCAGACCACATTACAAATTCTTCTCAATTCTATTCTGAAAGTATCTCCTGGAGCCCCAGTTTGACTGTGTGACTCATTCAGGGCCGACATCCTCTGGAATCGAGTGTCTCAGGGAGGGGAGAAAGGAGACCTTTGGGACTTGGGCTTCAGGAGGTGACATTGCAATTCATGACCAGGTAGCTGTAGGCCCTTGGCCCTTAGATTACTGGGGTCTTCTCTACCCTCAAACTGAAAATGAGTTTACACCAGAATTGGTGCTCTGGGAAAGGAGAGGCAAATCTGAAGACGAGCAAACCACAGAATCACTCAGAGGTATCTGAAAATGTAGTGTGAGATTCTACAACAGCCCAGACTTTTTTTTTTTTTCTTGTTCTCTTTCATCATTTCTAAGTAAAATGTGGAACAAGCGACAGGAAATAAGCTACACTACCTAGAGTTATATCGCATTTTCTCTGTTCCCCCAACTTTTATTTTTAATGTATGTTTTCTTTTTCTTTTCCTTCTCAGAAATCCTGAGATATAAATAGAGCCACTATTATTATCTTTATCTTTGAGATGAGAACAGTAAGGCCCAGAAAGCGGAAATGGCCTCCATCAGGTCATGCAGCCAGTCAAAGGAGGCCCAAGGAATGATACTCAGTTCTGCTTTCGTTTAATCCAGAACAGTCACCCTACCGGCTTTCAGCGTCCCTTTCCTCCTTTTCTCTTTGATGATTTTCTTTTGAACGTGATCCCTCACCAGCTGAGGAGTGAAGGTAGATCTGTGTTCAGAGCTGCAGAGAACTGTTGTTTAAAGGTCCCCCAAGGGGCTTGTTTCCATTGCTTACCTGCAAAACCGAAGTTTGAATGTGTGACGGAAGTCCCTTAGAGGCATCTGTTAGGCTTCTTCCCACCCGAGACTGCTGTAATTAGCTCTGCTAACAACTGTGATTGAACATAGCTCGTTGCAGTCATTGTTCACTGACAGGCACAGATAAGAGCCGCATGTCAGCAAGTGGTGTTCTAAGTGGTGCTCCCTGCTTGGTTAAACTCATGTAAGGTGCTTATCAGAAACGCTGTTCCCAGCTTCAGCTAACAGCAGGCAGTGGCATTGCAACACCTTCCAGAGCCTCCAAAGGAGACCCCCAGTGAGCATAACCAATACCAGGCAGTGGGAGAGACTTGGTCTGTTTTGACCTTGCCCGGGAACTGGCTGCCCCTCCTTCTAATGGAAAACATAGGTGTGGCCCTGCACAAATGTGAGAAAAGCAAACTTCATGATCCTTATGACTCCCACAGTCTCAGATCTCCCCTGTAGGAACACTGGTAAGTGAGAGTTACAAATGTGTGGTACATTCAGCCTATGCGTTTCAGAGGCTGTGCTCTCATTAGAAGCAAACAGGACGCTGCTTGCGAACACCTGCCGGTGAGGACAGGGCCAAGAGGCAGCGGGGGCGTTGGAGGGGAGGTGTTGCCCTGGCAGTAAATCCAAGCTGCTCACACCAAGGGAAGGGTTTCCAGGGAAGCTATCTGACCAAGAGGTAAATAAATACTTAGTCATTCAACAGACCATACATGACTGCTTCACCGCTAGTGTGGGGCGGTCTGATTCCAATGAGCTCCCAAAATGAGGGGATAGCATTTCTTTTCCAGCCACCCTTTATTCACAATATACATTCCTTTGTTAAGAAATATAAGAATCTCTAACCAAACCCTTGTAGACAAGGTGTTAAAGAGCTGCAGTTTGGCTGGTTGGTGTTATTTCAACAATATGAATTACGATTCTAAATTACATAAAAGGACCCAGCCTTTCTGTGGCCCAAGATACCCTGTTGTATATATCCTGTGCCCTCTCACCTACTCTCCAGTGTCACAAAATTCTATGATTCTCCTTAAACGGTTTCTCACATCTTTGTTCCAGTGCTCACTGCTGCTGTCAGAGCTGAGGGCTTCGTTGTTTCTTGTCTACACCCTGCACTAGCCTAGCCGCCTAAATGGTCTCCCCTGCTCACTGCCCTCACACCCCACCTCCCAGCCACCTCAGCACAACCTTCAATTATCCTTCCGAACCACAGCCATCATCAAACCACTCACAAGCCAATCACAGTTCTATAAACATGAAACTAGTAATGGAACTCGCATGGTCGTGAGTGCCGTGCGTCTAGCCCCCATCAACCGTACCCTTCATGTATCCTAAACTGCATCTTTTCCAGATAACTTGCCTTTGCATGAAAGTATCACTCAACTATCTTTGAGCCTATCTTCCCTCCTTACAAAAATCACTGTTTGACTCAGCTCAAATGCCATTTCCTCCAGGAAATTTTCTACTACTTTCTTCCAGTCCAAATCAATTAACCACTCTTCTCATTAAGTCTATATAGCACTATATATATATATATATGCTGCTGCTGCTAAGTCACTTCAGTCATGTCTGACTCTGTGCGTGCGACCCCATAGACGGCAGCCCACCAGGCTTCCTCATCCCTGGGATTCTCCGGGCAAGAACTCTGGAGTGGGTTGCCATTTCCTTCTCCAATGCATGAAAGTGAAAAGTGAAAGTGAAGTCACTCTGTCGTGTCCAACTCTAGCGACTCCATGGACTGCAGCCTACCAGGCTCCTCCTTCCATGGGATTTTGCAGGCAAAAGTACTGGATATATTTATATAAATACACAGACATGGACTCCCTACATGGTGCTAGTGGCAAAGAACCTGCCTGCCAATGCAGGAGATGCTCAGGAGATGCAGGTTTGATCCCTGTGTTGGAAAGATCTCCTGGAGGAGGGCATGGCAATCCACTCCGATATTCTTGCCTGGAGAACCCCATGGACAGAGGAATGGCAGGCTACCGTCCATGGAGTTACAAGGAGTCAAACATGACTGAAGTGACCTAGCAGTAGCTGCATATATGTTTATATATACACACACTGTACTGAGATATGATTCTCATACAATTCACCCATGTATAGTATATGATTTAATGGTCTTTTAGAATAGTCACAGTTGTGCAACCATCACCACAACTTTAAAACATTTTAATCAACCCCAAAAGAAACCCTGTACCTACTAACAGTTCCTCCCCACTCCTCCCCAACAAGCCTTAGGCAACCACTAGTCTATTTTCTATATCTATAAACTTGCTTATTTAGGACATTTTATGTAAATAGACTCATACAGTATGTGGTTATGACTGGATTCTTTCATTTAGCATAATTTTTTAAAAAATCCATCCATGTTGTAGCATGTACCAGTACTTCATTCGATTTTATTGTTGAATGATAGATAGCTTATTATGTAGACATACCACATGTTATTTATCCATTTATCAACCGATGGACATTTGGGCTGTTTCAACTTTTCAGCAACTACAAATCAGGCCTCATATACACTTCGACTATCATTTAACATGTGTAGCTTAGTATTATAGGATTTTGGTTTGTTTGGCCTGTGTCTATCTTATCACTTGATTATAAAGTCCTTGCAGGCCAGGACCATTTTTACTCTGCAATCTCCACATAGTAAGTATTCAATAAATGTTTGAAAAATGTATAAAGGACAGAGATTATAGGTTCTTAATGTGCTGATTATCATATAAGGTAATCAGAATAAAAACATTAAGGTGGACTAAATAATCCAAGAAAGTATAGCATTCAAACCTTATCAGTTCTTAAGTAAACTTTCATCTTTGGGTTATTTCCTGGAATTCCATGCATGGATACTACAGTCAATTATTTCATGGAGGCAGTTCCTTTGCTAATAACAGTTGTGAACTGGTGGGTAGAACCCCGGAGATTTCTCCTAAACTGACTCCACAGTGTTATTGTTATTGTTGCTTAATTGAGATTATTCTGACCCAGAATCATGGCTCTCAACCTTAGCTGAGCATCAGAATCCCCCTGGAGATTTTTCAAGACACAGATCACCTGGGTCCTCTGTCCGACTGTGATTCTGTTCTTCAGGTAGGAGGCCAGGTGCTCACATGCTCTCAGAGCTATAAAGATGTTTCTGATACAAAGCTAGGTTCAAGAATTCCTGTTTTGAAAGTTGCTCTGTGGTTAAAAAGAATTAATTTCATAGAGCATGTATAGCACTTTACTCCTGGAGTATATTTTACTCATCCTGGGATCATGCCCATTAATACTACCTAACATTCATAAGGCACTTTTTATTTGGAAAGAGCTTTGATGGTATCTTTTACTAGCTAGGCTAGCATGCTGGGTGACCTTGTACAAATCACATAATCCCTGAGTGTCACAAATTTTCTCAGCTGTAAACTGTAGGCAGTAATACTGACCTACCCTCAAGGGGTATTGTGTAGATTAATGGAAGACTATAAGGCACTCAGCAAACATAAAAATGTAACATGCATGCTTATTAAATATGAAGTCCCAGTCACAGCCTTTTAAGATGAGACAAATACCAAAATAAACTCTTAAACAAGACTTTCTGCAACCTTCATTGTCAACCAAAAAAGTCCTTTCCCAGCACTAAAGTACAGCAATTCCCTCTTTCCACCAATATTAATAAGCAGATATAATTTGCAGTCACAAAGAAAGAGCTAATAATGGCAGCAATAAATATATAAAACAGTCCTGAAATATAGTTTGCCAACCTTGTTGTTTATCATTCACAATGCAATTAGAGATTGTATCTATAAATACACTTTTCTGAAAAATATTCTTAGAAAATATTTGTACATGTTCACACAAGTCTTCAAGCTGATGCTACATACTCACTGTTGACGTTAAGCTTGAAGTTGTTTTTGCTGATAGTTATCACGTGGCTATATTTAGCTTCTCCTCATTTCTACCATGTAACTGGAAGAATATATGGTCAAAATGAGACTTTAAGATCTATCTCAAGTTGTGGGTGGGCAAAAATGGGGTGGCAGAGGAAGAGCCTCCAATCTTGGAATCAGAGACAAGTCTCATAAGGATGATAACCCACAACTAAAGACTCAGTGACACCATATTTTCAGCTTCTTGGAAAAGGGGGTCAGAGAACAGACCTGGTTTTCCTTTTTATTTTTTTCTTCCCATTTTACTTTGAAAGGGCCACAAAATTTTAAAGGGCCAGGTCCAATTACATATTCCAGTTCATTTACAATTGAATGGTTTCTGTGATTCTGAAGTTGAATTTGTGTCCTCATGCCTGCCACAGCTGATCTGAACCAGGAATCCTAAGCAAGCGTGACCTGTCTGGGGCCACCTGACATTTGCCCATGCTCTTTCCTCTTTGCGCCTTCTGAGGGTTTTGGTTTTATTCACAGGGGAAGTTGTCTATATTGCTTATGCTTACCACTTGCTAACAACTAAACGTACTGAGTACTTTTATCTGTGGATAATATTATAGTGCTTACTGTGGAGGTTACCAAGAGTTCCTTGGAAGGCTTACAAGGTTGCTACAACTCAATGACCTTGGATCCTTGAGTCAGAACAAGACCAACATCCTCCCCACAGAGACTCCTAAGGTTTGGTCAGCTGACATACTGGTTTCTTGGGGACTCCTGGACTTGCCTTCACCAGCAGACATCAGATTGAAATGTCGTTCAGCTTCTCACACATTTTCCTACCTGCGATACTCCATTAGACTTCCCAGAATTCAGAAGCTCTTATGAAAAGAGCCTCTGTACAGGAAGCCTGTTGGTTGGGGAAATTATCTATTATGCATAGTTATTGTTTTTTAAATAAGGTTAATTCCAGCAGGTGTCTATGCCAATAAGCTTTGAGAGTCTCAGCATTTTTGCTGAACACCTTAAGGGAAGAAAGAGCCAGGTAGGCTTCATTTCAACAGTTAGGAGAAATTAATGCTAATACATACCTTCAATGGGATTCACTTGGTACTCTGAACACTTTCTTCCATCAACATGGAAAAATCCCCAGACGTACACACTGTGGATTTTTCCTCTGTAAAGAGATGCAAATGGTTACAATAAGCTGTCTGATTTCCTCTGAGTCTTTCAAAGTCCTGTTTCCTCCATATCTCAAGGTAACCTTGAAAGGTTTGTGGATCCCTGCTTTGTGGATCTAGAAGTCAAGATGTTGTGAATTAGTATCATCGTGTTCCTCAGTGAAACACAGGCCACCACATCTCAGCCCATTGCGTTCCTTGAAATCAGAGGGAAGAGCCCTGCATTTTGAGATAGGAGAAATCAGGTACAATTTTCTGGTCTACTGCTTGTGTTCCACGTCTTTCATAGGGGATCCTTACGATCTTAAGATCTGAGATGAAATGTAATCATTCTTACCTGTTAGCTTTAATTTCTTTCAACTTCTTAAACACACACACATACACCAAACATGAAGAAACATTCAACTATTTACTCATGAATCTATGACTTGAGTCATAAAATATAATCTGGGCAAAGCCAAACAAGGCACCAGAGGGTTGAGAAACAGGAGAATGTTGTGCATTGCATCTAGAATTTGAAAATGTCCCATTTTAGTGGTTCCCATTTGTTTTCAGGCAGACAATTAAAATTGGCCTATCATTTGTGGTAGATATTTGACCTAAAGGAAGACTTCCCTGACTGATCATGGATAGGCATTTTCAAAGAAAACTCTCCCACAAAACCAACTGATTAAAAAAAAAAAAAATCACCACAACTTACTTAATGATGTTGAAATTTTTCATTTTTAATTTTTATGTCACCTAAACATCTACCCACCTCCTTAGAGCACTGATTTACTCCTTTATAGAAAGATTTAAGTAAGCAATCTGTTTCCTTTCTAAATATTTTTGGGTTAACAGTCATTCTTCTCTCACTTGTATTTTAGTTCTGATAATTAAACAGTAAAAATGCTAATTGGTAGCCTGTATCTGGAGAGAAAAAGCTTTATTTCTCCATGGGCAAAATTCAAGCTGAAATGGAGACCTTGCAGGGCACTAAGATAAATGGGTTAGGTTACATGCTAAAGGGAAGGAATTAGATCAAAGTGACCAGAAGAGACTTACAAGACTAAAGTTATAAAAATGCAGGCATTTGTTGTTAATTGTAGGGCAGAGAAAATAGGAGGAAACACCCTTTGTCTTTCTTTTAACCTGGAGCTAACTTTAGACATAGAATCACTTACATGTTAAGAAATTAACTTTATTTCTCTCCTATGTATTTTTGTTTCTAGAAAGACAATGAGCTAGAGAGAGGGGCATACTATTTGCTGGGTATCTTGAGTACACTGTCCAGAGCCTGCACTTATCCTTCCCATAAATACACACCCATGAGGAAGTGAAGAGTGCTCCTTTCAAATTCCTCATCTGTCATTACCTACATGATGATTTTTTCATCCACTTAAGGAAGAATAATAACTTGTATCTTGCTGGAATGCTGTGAAGGTTAGAGAAGCTGATGTATGGGGAAAATATCTGGAGACTAAGCACAAATTAATAGCACTCAGTACATGTTAGAATAATGAGTAAATGGGAGTCAGAGATGAGTCCAGTCCCCACCACTCACAGGCCAAAATCTTTATATTTAACTGGCAGTTCAGTGCCCTGGAAAGTCTGTTCCTTTCCACTCTCCAGCCCTTTTCCCTCCACTGCCCTGCTGCAGTCAAACATTCTCTAACACATCTTGAATTTGCCCATCTTTGTGTCTCTCTTTCACCCTCATCACTCTCAGCCTCTATTTTCCAAAATTCTCCCATCTCTCAAGGGTCTCAAATCCCATTATCTGCTGGAATCTTAGGAGACTCACCTCGTCCTCCTCTAAACCCTGATCCTTGCCGTCTAGATCTTTCCGGAAGACATAATCCACCAAGCACTTATTGCTCCGTCAGATCGCAAGCTCCTGCAATGCCAGAACCCTGTATACAGGCCCCACCTCTGTGCGCCACAGACCGTGGTGCCTGCCAAGAGTAGGTGCTGAATGGACTCGTGATTGAATGGATGTGTAATCTGTCACCCTGCCCCTGTTGTGTTCTTGGACAAAACGCTTTGCCTCTTTCAGTCTCAGCTGCCTCAGCTGTGAACAGCGGATAACAGCATGGATGTACTCCCCAGGTGTGCTGTGAAGAATAAACTAATGACTGAAAAGCAATTTGAAAATGCGAAATGAAATGCTATATATAAATGTTACATAATCAAAATCGTTTCCCTCTGTATTATGTTTTATTTGGCTTTATATCTTGGAACCCTTTGTGAGTTCCAGAATTTCACAGATGCAGTACCATCCACATTAGCACCTAAATTCTCTTGGGTAATAAATGATTGTGTGTATTATAGCTCACAGCTACCTTTCCCTGGCATACTTATATGTGAATTTTTCATAATTTAGGGTATTCATAATAACTAATGATAGAATTCATTTTTAAGGGATCATCCACTTTTTTCCTTCTTTGGCTAGCCAGTTAGGATTCCAATATTGTTGCCTCAAGGGAACTAACTTCCATTAAACCAAAACCCAGATGATGAGCACACAGTTTAGAAGCCCAAATCTTCTAGGAGCTTACAAACTAAGACCTGGAAATTGATTTGGAGTTTTGAAGCACTTATTTTCTATGGCCCTTTTTGTGCTAAACTCTGAATCCCTCATTTGCTTTGCTGTAACATATGTGCCACAGAGTCCTCACGGTAGCCTCATTTTCTAGACACCAGGAAAGGTGGTATTAGCCCACTCCACATGAAAGCAAGATGATGGTAGTTTTAAATGTTATTTTCTTTCTAGTATGTTCAAGAAAGAGGTTGCTTATAGAAAAATAAATTTTGGGGAATATCTCCAGTACCTATAAAAAGAAGATTTTGATTTTTACTGCATAGCAGGATACTATTCCTAGAATAGTCTGTCTACATAGAAACTGAGGAAAAGATGGCAGTGACATCATAAGGTAGTTGCAGGGATTAAGTGAGTCATTAGATGAAAAGGCTCAGAATAGTGCACAGCACTAAGTGTTGCTCAATAAATATTAGAGGTTATTATTATTGGCAGAGGACCCACTGGTTTGATCTCCTTGCTGTCCAAGGGACTCTCAAGAGTCTTCTCCAGCACCACGGTTTTAAAGCATCAGTTCTTTGGCACTCAGCTTTCTTTATGATCCAACTCTCACATCCATACATGACTACTGGAAAAACCATAGTTCTGACTATGAGCACCTTTGTCAGCAAAGTGATGTCTCTGCTTTTTAATATGCTGTCTAGATCTGTCATAGCTTAGTATCAACCTGAACATCATCAACCTTGAATATTCATTGGAAGCACTGATGCTGAAGCTGAAACTCCAGTACTTTTGCTACTTGATGTAGAGAGCCAACTCATTGGAAAAGACTCTGATGCTGGAATGAATGAAGGCAAAAGGAGAAGGGGGCTGGCAGAAGATGAGATGGCTAGGTAGTATTACCGACTCAATTGACATGAATTTGAGCAGACTCTGGGAGATAGTGGGGGACAAAGGAGCCTGGCATCCTAGAGTCCATGAGGTTACAAAGAGTCAGACACAACTTAGCAACTGAAGAACAAGAGGGCCAACTAATCAGCCTGGCCCTGTGCTCAGCGTTTGAGACTCACAACAAACCAGTAAGAAAAAGCTTATCACCTTCCACCCCCACTCCAGGTGTTTCCAAGAGACTACTACTAATCCAAGGTCTCAAAGTGAGGAAGCAGTAGAAAGAAAACCCAGAGCCCATATTCTTTGCCCTGTTTCTTAGTAGCCTTACTGTTCTTAAATTTTACTTACGTTAGGAGTCCACTTTTCCTTCCTGAACACATGGTCCTCCCTTCCCCACAGTCTAATTCCCTGGTTTTACTAATTTTGTTATGAAAATTTTTAAATTAGGACTATTTTTTCTAGACCAACTTGTCTAATTTTTATGTCAGGCCATTTTTCCATGATCATTCTTGTCTTTCAACAGACTTGTGCTCACTCAGTGGCATTCACTTTTAAGTTCAATGTAGTTTTTTCTTCTGGTATGCATGAACAAATCCCACATTTCTGTGGAACAGAGGCTTTTCCCTTCCCCACCCATTTCTGCTATCACATTTTTACTTAGCTGTGTCTGTGGCAATATATTCTCATATGGACCAATGGCAGTCATTCAAATGCAATAGATATCATTGTTTTTTGGGTGGTATCACCCTAGGCACAGATACTGTACCAGAATTCTCTGTGTTACAAAAATATCTCCTACTTGTGGTGTGCAAACTAACACCATACTTTAGTGTGCCAAAAACATCTACACGATATTTTGTGGTCTGCACTACAATATTTCAAAGTGCCTTATCATTTGTCATCTTTCCTACCTCATTGATATTAATCAGAAGTATCACTGTAGTTTCACAGATGAGAAACCAAGGTATGGGGAATTTGAATGGTTTGCCTACGGTCTCAGGATGAACTCATAGTCTAGCTGGTATTTAGAATCTGCTACTTCTGACTGCATTTCTTTGCTCAACCTGTTCAAATTCTGAATAAGTTTCTAAGTTGAATATATGTTGAAAGAGGTGGTAGACATAGGAAAGGGGAAAAATACTATTCACTAAGTAAAACTTTCAAAACATGAAAGTTTTGAAAGGACCGTGAGTGCCGTTTGCCCTCACTTCCATTTGCAGAATGGAAGGACAGTAATCCAATGAGATTAAAATGAATAGAAATTGCAAGTGTAAAAGGGAATTGTTCAGACCACACTATTTTCCCATTTCAACATTGTTTTGTTCTCCTTTTCAGCAGCTGGTACATTTACAGTGCTGTGTCACCATTGGCCTTAAGTAGATAAATACAGTGGATTCAGCCACTGCTGTTTTATGATCAAGGAAGCAAGGGTAAACAGAGGTTAAGTGACTGTCAGGAGCACTCACCACAGCACTCACTCAGAGTAGAACCCAGTGCTCCTATCAGTCACACCCTATGGAAATCTAGGAGGTCCCAAAATACTCTTTCTGTGTCAGAGGTGGGTGAGAGTGCCTGAAGGCAAATTTGTTCACCATCCACAAAGGGACCAGCCCTGCTTCCAGGGGCCCACCTCAATCTTCTCATTCTTTCCTTCCCAATCTTCCAAGCCATTCCATAAACTTCCTCATTCCTTTGAGAGAGAGAATATTTCTTTTGGTGAAACAGGAAGAACTAAACAAAGATTTCCAAGTTCAGATTTTCATGGTTTGGTTTTGTTTCATACAAATAGGAACATAATGAGTTCTTAGACAAGTAATAGGTTTGCTTTTCCTTTGTATTAATAGTATTAATACTTTTTCTTTGTATTAATCATATTAATAGAATATGGGGATGACCCCAACTCAAGAGATCATTAGAGGGACTGGCGAATAGAGTAAGTCTATGCCTGATTGATAAGCTCCTGTCAAGTACCAATTACAACAAAACATGGCGTGGAAATATGAATGTAATTTAGACATGCTCTACCTCTTCCAGTGTCATCCATCCCATAAAGGAAAACAAGACCGGTTACTTGTCTACGAATTCATGGATGGGAAGGTCTCTGTGAAACAAACAGAAAACCTTGGAAATTGGGACATGGAAGTTACTTGTTTAGTTGTAACTTATTTCATGAAAAGATATTTCCAATTTCCTTTTTTCATTATCTCACATAAATACTATATCAAGTGTAGTCAAAAGCCAGTGTTTGGCTCCTACTACCAAGGTGATTTTTAAAAAAATATTAGCACTTGTGCAAAACCTTCACAGGGTGTTAATATGATAAACACTGGTAGAAAACTTTTTCTCTAGTCATTCAGGAGTTTAAAAAAAAAAAGTCCAAGGAGAGACATTTTTCCAGGATCTCCCATCCTGACCTCAGTATAGACAGACCTAGTATATATTCCATTCACATGGTCTATATCTAATTCCTTGTGGGAAAAGGCCATTCTCCACAGCGTGCTAAACAATAGTTTGGACTGGATGGAAAGGTCTTCCATGCTTGTACCAGTCTTTTGGTTCATCAGATGAAAGTGAAAAAGTGAAAGTCGCTTAGTCATGTCCCACTCTTTGGTACCACATGGACTGTAGCCTGCCAGGCTCCTCTGTCCATGAAATTCTCCAGGTCACTACACTGGCATGGGTAGCCATTCCTTTCTCCAGGGGAATCTTCCCAACCCAAGGATCAAATCCAGGTCTCCTGCACTGCAGGCAGATTCTTTACTGTCTGAGCCACCAGGGAGGAAGGGCTTAAATATGCACAATGTCTGCATGACTAATCTATATTTCAGGGCTTCCCAGGTGGTGCCTATGGTAAAGAACCTGCCTGCCAATGCAGGAGACATAAGAGATGTGGGTTCGATCCCTGGGTTGGGAAGATCCCCTGGAGGAGGAAATGGCAACCCACTCCGGTATTCTTGCCTGGAGAATCCCATGGACAGAGAAGCCTGGCAGGCTACAGTCCACAGGGTTACAAAGAGTCAGAAGTGACTTAGCACAATCAATCTTTCAGGGCCTACTAAGGACTGTCCTACCCTGATTTTCTTGTCCCCCCCCCACC
>SJYC01129753.1:0-28097 GCA_006408675.1 Madoqua kirkii | reverse complement strand
GCTTGTATATCTTTGAGATTAGTTGTTTGTCAGTTGCTTCATTTGCTATTGTTTTTTCCCATTCAGAAGGCTGTCTTTTCACCTTACTTATAGTTTCCTTTGTTGTGCAGAAGCTTTTGATTTTAATTAGGTCCCATTTGTTTATTTTTGCTTTTATTTCCAGTATACTGGGAGGTGGATCATAGAGGATCCTGCTGTGATATATGTCCGAAAGTGTTTTGCCTAT
Source organism: Madoqua kirkii (assembly GCA_006408675.1). Lineage (NCBI taxonomy): Eukaryota > Metazoa > Chordata > Mammalia > Artiodactyla > Bovidae > Madoqua > Madoqua kirkii. Next base: position 27,871 of record SJYC01129753.1, on the reverse strand, counting down.
GTTCTCCTCAAGGAGTTTTATAGTTTCTGGTCTTACGTTTAGATCTTTAATCCATTTTGAGTTTATTTTTGTGTGTGGTGTTAGAAAGTGGTCTAGTTCCATTCTTTTGCAAATGGTTGAGGTGACACAATTTGAAACTCAGTCCAAGCACATAGCTCCCCTCAGAGTTGCAGCCTTTCCTGCTAGAGGGGCCGTTTCACTGCTTTTCAGCCACAGGTCTTTTCCTTCCTTCTTGCCAATGACCTTCATCAGAACCTGCTCTTGAGAGGTGGGCTACTTATGATGCAGGCCCTTATGGGGGCCAGTAAAAGTCACTCAGTCCTGTCAGACTCTTTGCGAGCCCAAGAACTATAAGTCCACGGAATTCTCCAGGCCAGAATGCTGGGTAGCCATTCCCTTTTCCAGGGGATCTTCCCAACCCCAGGGATTGAACCCAGAAGGAGGCTAGGGAGTCACGGAAATAACACTTCATGAGGTCTATACTCCCTCATGTGTGATATCCTGAACAGTTAACTATACTGAGAGACTACAACCTTTAGGACTTATGGGATGTGTGGGAGACAACAGTCAGTGATGGAGGTGAGTGTCAGGGTACCAGGGAGCTTGACCCCCATCCTGCCATGCACATCTTCATTTCACTAACATGGGTTGGGTGTCTACCTGTGGAAGGCGTACAGAGGTCGCTCCCCACGAACAGTTTACAGTCAAGGGCTTGCTAACATTCTAGGCCTCAGACTGGAAAGTAGCACCCAGCTCTGCTTTGTGACTCTTGACACCCCCAGCTCTGCAAAGACTTAAAACCTGGCTGAAGGGCTGATCTGCAGAGAAAATGAGCAACAGTGTCCTTAGTAGGCCCTGAAAGATTGATTGTGCTAAGTCACTTCTGATTCTTTGTAACCCTGTGGACTGTAGTCTGCCAGGCTTCTCTGTGACCTGGCTCTCCAGGGAGGACAGAGCCCACAATGCCTTCCTTCGAGGTCATTCAGCCACGGATTGACCCAGCGAGCTCAGAATGCCCCCAAGTCCAGGCACTACAAACTTGTCTAACTAGGACCAGGGACTTCCCGAAGGAGAGAGGGCGAGAGAGCGCGGTCTGAGACAGGCGGGATTTGTCCTTCGGCGTTCCTGCTCGCCAAGATGGGACGGTCCTGGTCCATCCAGCAGACCCCAGGGACAGCAGTATGGGGAGCCACCTCTGCGGAGGTCATCTCGCCAGACAGCCCCACTATCGAGCGCCCCAAGCCTTCCTTTCGCCCCTGGGCCCTGTGCAAGTGCCAGGGCGCCTCGGGTCGGGAAGGGAGCCTAGGCACCTGGTAAAGTCCCTGCTGCCGGTAGTGTGGAGGGTCGGGGTGAGGAGGGACGGTGTCATGAACTCTCCGCAGAGCTGGCGGAGTTGGAGATACATTTCGGAGATAATATCAGACCTTAGAACCTTTTCAGAAAACCCGGAGCTCGCAGTTTCGTCCCGGATGTCTACCGGTGGCTCCGTGATCCAGCCCGTGCTTCATCATCTTTGGGCCTCAGTTTCCTCCTGCTGACCCTCTTTGGGAACGCCAAGTTCCGCACCTCCTGAGGGCGCCAAGGGTGGATGGTGCAGAACCAGTCTCGGCCCGCGGGGCGCTCGGGCTTCCTGCTCCACAGCGCGCCGACTCAAGGTGGTTCCAGGCAGCCCCGGGCCCACAGGGGCCCTCCGGGGCCACCACTTCCCTTTCGAGGCGTCGGGGTCCAGCCGCAGGCGCCCCCAAAGCGCCAGCCCTCAGTCTCGGATCCACACCTTTGCCAATTTCCTCGCCGCGGGCGCGTAGCCCAGCCAGCCCTCAGCTGCGGGCGATTGGACGGCGGCGGCGGGGCGGAGCCAGGCGCTTAGCAACGCCCGCTGCCCGCCCCGGGCCCTGGCGCAGTTGCGATTGGCTGTAGGCACCACCAGTCACGGTTGGAAGGGCGCCCCGCCCTGCGGGGCTGGCCCCAGGCTGACTCCGCCCCGCCCGCCTTATGGCCCCGCCTCCCTCCCGAGCCGGGTTGCCTCTACGCGGCTGTCCGCCTCAGTCTCAGAGCAGGTCCGTGAATTGTCGGCGCGCTCCGGGCAGCTGCTGAGCCGGGGCTACCATTGGGCTTGTCGTGCTTTCTCCGAGGTGCCTGCCGGAGCTAATGTGCCCCGGTCGGCCAGGGCGAGAGCTGTCGCCGGTTCAGGGCAACTTGGGATTCAGGACTCGCAGCAGGGGCGTCGGTTTGCGATCGGGACTCGGCTACGAGGGTGAGTGGCCGCGCGAAGGAGAGCGGCTCCCCCTGCGTCGTTCGGGGACTGAGGGGCGGAGGGGTACTGGACACGTCCTAGCGCGCGTCGATCTGTCCGTGCGAGCGTATCGGCTTGTTGGGAGGTCAAGGCTTGGCGGTGTTAGCTTCTTGCCAGCACCCCCCACTCCCGAACTTCTTATTTCAAAGCGTCCCAAATCGACCCAGGACACGGCTCTGCGTTGGCGAAACTTGGTGTGTTGTGATTGCCATCATTAGATGGGGTCCGAGGACGCGTCCCCTGGCCCTTTACAGCGGTGACACGCGCGCTAGGGGCTGTCTTCGTGTCCAGTGGCGTGCGGACAGTAGTTCCTAGAAGCTTGAAGATGGGTTCCTGAAAAATTAACACGCGCCGGAGTCGGCGGGAAGAGGGTAGCCCTGTGCCTCCGGCTAGCGATCATCCGGCTCGGGGTGGGTCTTTAGGGGTCAGAGAACTTTAGTACCAGTCAGGTTCCGTAGCAGCGGCTTTACTGCTTTGCAGTTATCGAAGGGAATTGACAGCGCAGATATAAAACTTTGTCAAGTAATTACTCCCCATTAGCGCTTGAATCCGCATCCCTCATGAGGTGCTCGGACCTCTACATCCTTATGCAAGGTGTGCCCGAAGGACTTCGTTAGGACAGGGGGTAGCTGCTGTCTGTCCCAATGCTGGGAGGCCCCGGGGAATTCCAAAAGACTGTGAAAACGACCACCAGGCTGGTCGGCTGGTGTTTGAGCTCCTGTATGTTTAAGTGATGAAGTTGTGACAGGAACTGACAACAGAGGATTCAAGGTTAAACCTGACACTTCATGATTGTGACTCAGTCTGGGATAGATTTTTTTTCCCCCCTCTGGTTGATAAGGGGTAAAAGCAGCTGTTTTTGTTTTGTTTTTGAGGGTGGTTACATACATGTAATTTATATTATGTGTGGACTAAATAGAATTATCTTTTTGTAATTCTTATTTAACATGAATGATAGAGAGCTTACTGAGTTTACTAGGTAGAGATTTAGGGACAGAATGGAGGATATATCCTTGAGAATGTATAAAAACATTGAGATATATAGCTGTCCATGCACATGTAGATGTGCTTATATATGTGTGTATTTATATGTGTGTGTGTATAACTGATAAGCAAATGAAAGAGATATGGAGGGGGAAGCTGCCTTGAACGTCGTCTGATCTGTGGGGTGTATGAATGTGTGTGTAAGCATGTCTGGACCTGCCTAGTCTTCTGGGTCAGTGTATGTCCATGAACTTTATGGGCATTCAATTCAATATCACTCCAAGCAGCCTCCCAGTTCCTGTTTTATAGCCCAGCAGCCGCCAGCCGGCCCATCTGTTAAAACATAGTATGTATACTTCACTGGGAGCTCTAGGGTGGAACCTGGGTAGGGGGCAACCCTTAGTAGAAACAACATGCTACAGACAAAGCCTCTTCTCAGGTCCATTTTCATTCACAGGTCAGCCTGAACATGTGATTTTTGGTGAGGGAGGGAAGGCGTGCTTGATTCTTCAGAAATGGCAAACTGTATTTTGTGAAATAATTATAAGCCTGGTTTGGAAAGGGGGAGTATATAAGGAGGGAAAAAAAAAATCCCTGTAGAAAAGAAATGTGGAGCTTGTCATATAACCATGCAACACTGGTTTACTGCTTTGCAGTAGCATGTATATCAGAAACTGTTTCCTTTTGCTTCTAAGAGAATGAATTGAAACGGAATTGTTTTGCACTCCCCCAAAAAAATCTTAATAGAAGTAAACAGAACGTTACTACAGAGGCTATCTACTAGCTCTGACTGCCTTAGTAATTCTAATGAAACATATTTTTAAGAATTTATCACTCGGATATAAATTCATATTCAGCCTAATCACTAGGTGCAATGGTTCACAATTTATACTTTAAAATAATAATAATTTTTAAAAGCCTTATCACTAAACTTTTGATGACTAAATGGCTATAGGAGGAGTGGAACAGCTTATTAAGTTTCTGCAGCCAAGTGACTGATACTTAAAAAAACTATAAATTCCTTTAATAGCATAATTACTTTTGGTGACAAAATAAAGGCAGTGTTTTTGAGAAGTAGGGTTGATATTTTACCTAATAATTTTTTGCTTGTAATCACATTTTAATAATGGTGCTTATTATACGTGGATAGAAAATACTGGCATGGTTCTTAAGAACTTATCACAAACATTGTTTTCATTTTTATGGTACTTAAACATTAGGGGAAAAACATCCTAACCCCTAATCTATAATTTCTGATGGACTGTGTAGATACAGTAATTCTCCTGTCTTGATATGCGTCACCTGAGTCAACTGGGCTTCTTCTTAAAAATTCCGTTGATGGGCTAGACTTCAGTCTCCAGGGTTAGATTCAGGAATCTGGGGTGGGGCTTAGGAATCTACATCTTTAACAAGCACCCACAAGTTACTCTGATGTCAGGGATCCTCTCACAATATTTTGAGAAACACTGCAACGGCATTTATAATATAAAAGAACAATTACAGTCTGTGAGTTGATTCAATAAATGATTGTTCCAGAATTTCCAGGTGGCATTTATTAGCCTTGTGAAATTTATAGGTAAATTTATAGGTAAACTCTTGTGTCCTCAACAATGGTACCTTTTGTCCTCTGTTCAGAAGTGTCTGGGGACTCCTTAGGAATCCCTGCTCCAGGTTAGTTCCAATTCTAAGAAAGTCTGTCTTGGGAAGCAAGGTAGTTTGAGACCTCACACCAGCTGGATCCCTTCTCTCCTCCAAGTCCAGTGGGTTCCTAGGGTGATCTGGGGTAACTTTATGAGTCCGAACTCACATTGTTGGGCATTTCTCCCTGGAGGGTACAAGACTTCCAGTTCTTGAGAGCCACCTTTAACTCACTCCAAGCTTGGGAGCTAGAACCTCAGTGGGGCTAGAGCAGACTTGTCTGAGATCAGGGATCTCCTTAGGAAGCTGTAGCTGGTCTGCCTGTTGATCAGGAGGGTGTCCCAGGCCATAGCCCAGAGGCTCAGGGAATCTCAGTTTCAGAAAGTCATCTTAAGTATTTTAAGGTATCCAATTAATCAGGTACACAAGGTTTTCTTAGATCACAGGGAGAAGGGCTGAGAACTCATTGCCACTTCTCCTTTCAAATCAGTGTGCGGATCTTCCTGGTGGCCCAGTGGTAAAGAATATGTCCTGCAATGCAAGGCTGTATGTGTGCTAAGTCCGACTCTTTGTGACCCTATGGACTGTAGCCTGCCATGCTCCTCTGTCCATGGAATTCTCCAGGCAAGAATACTGGAGTAGGTTGCCATTTCCTTCTCCAGGGGAACTTCCCAACCCAGGGATCCAACTTGCATCTCTTAAGTATTCCGCATGGACAGGTGGGTTCTTTACCACCAGCACCACCTGGGAAGCCTGCAGGGGAAAGGATGCGAGTTCAGTCCCTGGTTGGGGAACTAAGATTCCAAATACCATGGAGCACAAAGCCTGGGGCCACAGCTGCTGAAGTCCATGCACTCTGTACACTGCAGTGAAAGACACCACACAAGTCAACACAGATCCTGCACATTGCAGCTAAGACCCGACAGAGCCATATCCATAAATAAATTAGTTAACTTTTAAAAAAGCAGTTGTTAAAAAAAAAATCAGTGCGATTTTAATGTATTAATCATTGTCAATTAGCTTTTCTATATGTAGTTTGATACCTTCAGATTCTGTTCTTCCCTTTCAGACTGGCATAGTTCGCAGTGTTTTAATGCTCCTAAGTAAAGTTTAAAAGAGAAAAGATCTGTCGGAAGTTGCTGCCCTTCCCCTTCCGACCTTCCAAGTACCTAAATAACCAGGTGACTTCTCCGAGGTCAGATGTGCCCAGAATATTTTCTTCACTGCTGACAAAAGGACCTGTATAGGCTAGAACACTGAACTTGGATTCTTCCAGGCCACCAGATCGTTACTGATACTTTTATGGAGCAATTTATGTTCTGAGGAACACTTGGCAGGCATGTTTATAGGTTGCTTATCTTAACAATCCTTTGCGTGCAAGGATTTTTTCCCACTTTGTTACAGATGAGCGAACAGCAGCCACAAAAGAATAATAATAGAGTCATCCATCAGTATCCTCATGAGATTGCTTCCAGGACTCCCACCCCTGCAGATACCAAAATCTGAGGATGCTCAAGCCCCTTATATAAAGTGGCATAGTTCAGTCGGCATTCCATTTCCACGATTCCTCATCCTCAGATACCAAGAGCCAACCTTTATTTAGATTTTTTCTTTCACATCCAAAGATGACACCAATAACTAAGAAGTTGGTCTTGTATTGGAATTATTTTTATGTAACTTTGATGATAGAGTCATGCTTAGTCATTCATATCATCTAAGTTTTTTTTTTCACCTCTTCAAATTTTTTTAATTGCATGTGACCTTGGAACAATTTTCTTTCTAAAGCTTACCGGCCACCCACCATACATTAATATGATAATAATTCAATGATCCTGACCTTAACCATCTAGGTTTGACCCAGAATGGCAAATAATTTGCAAAAGGTCACAGAACCCAAATGCAGCAAAGCCGATATGGAGAATTTGGAAGACTTAATATTTTAGAACTGTATGTTGCCTATTGAGTCAGGTTGTATGGCTAATAATATTAAGCTGGCAAAAAGAATTTGCCCAGCTTCTGTGTGATTGGATGGACCTAGAAAATGTCCAAAGTCTAAGGTATAATCACAGCCCTGATTCTACAATGGTACTGATTTATGCCTAGTTAAAACCACAGTAGAATGCTACTTTTCTTGAAACTGGCCATAGGTCATGGCAAGATTCTAAGCAACAATTCTCACATTTTGGGGGCGGGGGGGGGGGGGGGGGGGGGGGACGCGCGCGCGCGCGGGCTGGGGTGGGGGGGGGCTGCCCGGGCGCCGCCCGCTCGGCCCGGCGAGGACAAAGGCGCGGCTGGGGACGAGAAGGAGAGGAGGGTGACTATTTTGCAGGCTTGCCCAGGGGAGCCCCCCCACCCCCAGTCTTTTTGGCAAAAAGAAATTGACAAATTCAAGTTTTTGACTTTTCTTTCCATATCCTTATTCCCATGGTGAAATCTACATATAAAAAATTTACTTTTCAAATCAATCTGCCTTTTTAACATCTCCTAATACTTAAACCTTCGCCATTTTGACTTTTTCTCCTCCGTAATGCCCCCTTAAGTTCCTACCCTCACTTTGGTTTTTGGATTCAGTAATATCTTCTAACAATAGAATGGCCATTGAACTATGGAGATTCTACTCTAGCTTTAACTTTGTGGATTCACTATAACAATATTAAGGAAAAAGAAAAACTAAGAAGGATAATATGAAAGTCATGTTATTACAAGTATCTAATTAAATATTCCCAGCATATAGTTTCCATGGGAAATTTAAGATCCAGTTGAATAAATGACAGCTTCACTCATCTGTGTCCTTATATATACTCTTCTGATACAAGCTGAGAAATATAACTGAATACAGCATCCTGGGTTAAAGAAGAAAAACAGAAGTTAAGTCCTGAGAAAAGAATTGGCAAAAAAGTGAAGAGTCACAGTTGGGATGGGATGGAAAGAGGAGTAGGAAAGAAATACCTCTAGTAAAATGCCAGACAGGGTGGTAAGAAATTTATAGAGGTGCTGATGGCTTGGGGTTTCTTGGGGGCATTGATTCTGTTTTATATTGTCTTCACAACCCACTAGCCCTGCTTGCTTTAAATAATTTATTATAGCAGCAAGCCTTCCCATGGTAGTTTCTTTTCTTTTTTATAACATTTTCCTTCTCATCTCTGAGTCTAATCGAGGCATTTATGATAGTGTGGCTGTTCTAGAATACTTTGGAAAGTCCATAATCAATATCCCTACATTGTAAACCCAAGGCTGTTCTGTTTTATTTTGCAGTGTTTTCTTCCCTGCTATATTAACTCAGGATCTGTGTTTTAAACAGTATTTTATTAATCTTTGCACAATGAGACTTCTGGGCTTGTTCTTCTTGGCTGGAACTATCTTTTGAGTAATCTATCATCCAGCCACCATTGATCTAATGATGTATTTATTGCTCACTATTGCAGCACTGGCAAGAAACCCAGTATGATTCTAAAAATTTGATTAAAAAGAAATCAAGTTTTTGCAAGGCGTAGCCACCCAATTATGTTAGCAGCTGCCAAGTATATTTTATGCTAAAATATACACACATATTTCAAGTGAACAAAATGTGATCTTTTTAAAAGCTTTTACAACTTTTTGCTATGAAATAAGTATAATGAGAAGACGTCTTGTCATTAGAAAAATACAAGTGCACTCCTCACTTCAGCCAAAGGTAAGGTATAGTAATTTTCAGATTATACCCATAGACACTAACATGGATAGGTTTATCTTTTTGATCAACAATAATAAAAACAATGGTGATAAGAACTATCTCCTAGTCCTTGAACAATCTTCCAGGCCGTCCTCACAAACCAAAATGAACAGAAATGAATTAGCAAGTAGTAATTGAATGTCTATCACAGGTAACACCTTTTCTCAGCTCAGCCCACTCAAAATGCAGTTCAAGTATAAACACCTTTGGGAACCTTTTCCATGCTCCTCTTTGGCTTGGCTCTATACAACCAGATTATAGCAGAGCCCTTACCTGCTATAATCCCTCCCTCCAGACTGGGAGCCCCCTTAAGGGCAAGGACCACACCTGACATCTTCTAGCTTCTCAAGAGATGGTATTCAAGAAATAGTTGCTAGGTGCACTAGAGACTATAAAGAATTATAGGTGAACATCTGCAAGGCCTTATAAGGACATGCATAGGATATTTGCCCAAAGTCTGCATGAAGTAGTAACTGAATCATAGTCCCAAACTTTCTGCTGTAGCCCAGTCTTAGAAATTCATAAAACTGTCATCCATGCCTGCCCATTGACCCTCTGCATCTCTCTGCTCCATCTCTGCCTTGCCTTCTTCTCTTACTATCTCCCTGTTGTGTCTTTAAGAATGTCTCCAACTCCTCACTGCCCCAACCAGGCCATCTCCCCTGGTTCCTTTGATGTTCCCATACCTGTTGGCGTATCTTGATAAAGCAGCTGACTCATGGGCCCCACTTTGAGACTTGGGATAGCCTCACGCTTGCATCGTTTGAAGTCTCAGATGGCTTGGCCTCTTTTGCCATCCAATGCAGCTGACTACCTAGGTTTGGCCCTCGGAGCTTTACGGGCTTTGCAGGAGCTAGATGGTGCTGTGCCTAGAGGCTGCTAGTATCCTAAGCCCAGCATAATGGGGGAACTTAGCATTTAAGTTAAGCTTTTTTTTTTTTTAATTCCAGCAGAGTTTTATTTCCGAGATTAACTTGGATAATATTTTTCATTGATAAATCACCCTTTGTTCAGGAAGCATTGTGCCTAGATAGTCAGGCTTATGACCCAGTCTGAGGGCTTAGATAAATACCAGCTCTCACCTCAGAGCTGGGTTACTGAGGTGGTGTACACACTATGTCCAGGCAGTTAAGCAGAACTCCCTGAGGTCAGGGCCATTAGGATAGCCCTTTTATGTTAGATCTTAACGGGCTTTAAATGACTGTAAGAGATCAAGGACCCCTATTTTCCATCTCATCTGGGAGATTAAGCCTCTCTTAATATAGGTGCTTTCTTCTCATACCTGCCAAGAAAATATCACTAGAAAATTGAGTGATTACATCTAAAAGTTATTTCAATGTTCAAGGCAATAGAGAAGATGAGCCACCCTAGATTAGGTCACGGACTCCACCACTGGTTTCTTTTGGATCTGGCGTCAGGAGCACCCATCCCTGCATACCCTGGGGCTTCTGCTTTCCCCTGGGAGCTGGGGCTTGGGAGGATTTGAGCAGGCTTCGGTAGAGGGGTTGGGGTTGAGGCAAACCTGAGTGCACACAGGGCACAGTCAGTGGAGGTTCTCCGTGTTGTGCAAGGCTTTGGCATTTTCTCAAATCTGCTTCTGAGCATCCCTAAGAGCCAATCCTCGTCCTCTTACACTTTGTGAGTGTGTTACCCAACAGAGATTCTCACACTCCGCAAGTTTTTATCCTTAACCTTCTAAGTTTTCCTAATTTCAGCTTCTCTCTCTCCTGTAGCCCCACCCTGCAATAATGGTTTTGTTTTTTTTTTTCCTTTAATATTCTCTTTCCCTTCTGTTCAGGTAAGAACTCTATGTTATGAAAGTTCTTTTAATCAGTGTTACTATTCATCTTTTCCCTGCAGGAGTAACTGCATTTTTGACCATTTTCAAAGGAATTTCCTAGAGCACTCTGGTGTGTGTGTGTGTATTTCTGGTGCTCAGAAAAAGATCACAATAGCGCAGCTCCTCCTCGCTGGGACATTACAGCCTTCCACAGTGCAAAAGTAATTAGCCTCACAAAACCTCACTTTTCACCAGCTTAACTCATGCTTGCCAGTGACACTCTCCCTCACCTGCCTACTCATTCTTACCACCTCCTGCTCACTTTTTCTATCATTAGGAAACAAGATCACACGTGTCTATTAACACTAGACATATTCATTACAACTAAAGAGGTGAAACCTTCCACAAAAGCCAAACCTGACATACTCAGAATAGGGAAAAGAGGGGTAGGATCACCCTGATTTCTTTAAAAGCAAGGCTATGTGAACTGATGCATCTTTTATTAAGTCCTTAATTTGTTGTTGTGACAAACCCTGGCCTGTTTCTTTTTTGAGACTGAGTTTGTTTTATAGCTAATGTCAATAGCTGTCACTTTTTTTTTCTTTCCCTTCAAAATAGTTGCCTGCAAGTTTCTGTTGTGTCGCCTTCATTTATTTAATTTTTATTTTTGGTGTTTCGGGTTGTTTATCATGACCTACTTAACATGTGTTGTTTCTTTTTTTTTTTTTTAATTTTTATTTTTTGTTTAATGCTTATTCCATTTCACACATGTGTTGTTTCTGACTCTTCAAGATATCTTTCCCCCGCTTTCCTGCCCCTGACAGTGTCTCACAGCTAAACCTAGTCCTTATGTTGAATGAATTCCCATTTTCACTGCAGATTAGTAATGAAGACATTAAGTGGGATTCTGATAGCGACCCTTTCGAGAACTAAGGAACCATTTACTATTCTGTTTTAATTACAATCTTTCAGCAAATTTTCACCAGTTATAGTGTTCACCCCATTTTCTAAGTAACATTTCTCGAATACTATGCAACATTATGAAATCTGTGTGCATTACCCTTTCTGTTCTCCATTATGAGCTAAATTTATAATTCTATAATTTTCTCATAGGAAAAGTGCTTATTAGACTGGAATGGTTACTTTGGTTTCAAGCCATACTGCTTTTTTGCTTATTGTGAATCATTTTAGACATTTATATAATCTTTGTTTTACTTCATTCCCAACCCCCACCAGTACCTCCATAAGCCGTAATCCCACTGTATCCCTTCCCTACATAGTCAGTTATCATCTGTGCCATTTTTCTAAGATGAATATTTTATTTTATGGGTCTTTAATATTTTCTATTTTAAAATAATCCTGCACAGTTAAAAACAGGCAGGATCCTATCATGACCATAGCATTTCCTCCTTCCTTTTCAGGAGGAAGGAAACACCCCCCTGCCTACAAATGGCCATACTGCACCTCCTCTCTGGAGTGTTTCTGCCTGTGCCTGGGATCTGTGCTTTGTTGCTGTTCAGTGACTAAGTCACGTCCAGCTTTTTGTGACCCTATGAACTGCAGCACACCAGACTTCCCTGTCGTCCACCATCTCTTGGGGCTTGCTCAGATTCATGTCCATTGAGTTGGTGATGCTATCCACACCAGCACATCCTCTGCCACCCACTTCTCCTTTGGCCTTCAATCTTTCCCAGCATCAGGGTCTTTTCCAGCGAGTCGACTCTCTGTATCAGGTGGCCAAAGTATTAGAGCTCACCTTTAGCATCAGTCCTTCCAATGAATATTCAGGGTTGATTTCCTTAAGGATTGACTAGTTTGCTCTCCGTGTGGTCCGAGGGACATTCAAGAGTCCTCTCCAGCACCACAGTTTGAATTGGGATCTGTGTTCATCCTGCATGTTCTCTGCTCATATTCTTATAATTAGATAAGAGTTCACAGTTGGCACCCTTATGGGGGAAAAAAAAAAAAAACAGTGAGAGCTGTGCTTTATTTGGGTCTTGGGGAAAAACAGTTGTCCTAAGCAAGTGGGAGATGAAAGTCAAAGTTTTTGTAAGATTGGGAAAGCCAGAGACAGGCCATTTGGTATCAGCTACGCTGCCAAAGTACCGTCTTCCTGTGGTGATTTCCCCTTGGGCTTTTCTGGGTGACTATCCCAGTGTTGCATCAGAATTAAAATGCTGTATCAGCTCATATCCAGGATGGCTGGAGTTCACTGGGCTGGAGTCAGATGTCCTAGTTCCATTTGCAGACCTTCCCAGAGCCAAAGGAAGGAGTGATGTTTCCAAATGGAAATGTCCACGTGGAGGTAATGTGCTTGGAGACCTTCCGCATAAAATGGAATTCCCTAACCCAAACTGACCTACGTGGTAAGGAAGTGTATTATCTCATGAGGAAAGCAGGTCAGGCGGCAGGATTGGTTGACTCAGTGACACAAAGACAGTGATACATGTTTTATTCATCTCTTTCATCTTTCTGCCACTGTTGACCTCAGGGACCATTTCACCTAAGACTGGTCCTTTCCTTTTGCAGGATGGTGACAGTAGTTACTGACATGTCATTGCAGGCAGGACAATATCTACGGCATGGAAAACTGATCCTCCCTTCCAGGTTCTTCTTTTGGAGAGTATGGAAACATTACCCGGAAGAATCCAAGACCTGTCTTTTCTTCTCATAGATTACAATAGTATTATATGCCCCATCTCTACATCAGTCACTTGCAAGAGGACAATATCAGGATTCTGTTAGTAAGAAAGAAATATGTGTGTGGAAACGAGGGGGGCAGTAGATGCTATCAGGCCATTATTACCCACTCTAGTACTCTTGCCTGGAGAATCCCATGGACGGAGGAGCCTGGTAGGCTACAGTCTATGGGGTCGCTAAGAGTTGGGGATGGCGGAGCGACTCACTTTCATTTTCACTGCACTCAGTGACTTGAAAAATAGCTGTGAAATTCACCCTTATGACTGCTGTGTAGTTGATAGATACCACTGAACTGCTACACAGTGCTGGATACAAAATGACAAGGCTGTAGGTTGACAAGGAGAGAAAAGCCACAATGCAGACTAATTAAGGACAGAACTGAGCCAAGATCAATAATTATTCTGATTAGAACCACAATAAGCCCTAATGAATTTGAATGTACTAATTCATGTCTATTTGTCCTCAATAAGAATATGATCTTTACTGAATAAAAAAGATGTTTTTTGCTTCTTTCTCAATAATTCTGTATTTCTGATATATCATTTTACAGTATAGCCCTATTTGAATGGAAAAAAATTTTATTTACTTTGTCTACATGTCAGAACATTAACAATAATGATAATTACTGATGATTATAACTGGTCATTATTTGAGTGCCTTTTATAAATTAGGAATTTATTAATAGCATCTAAGACACGCCAGCAATTTGCTTATGCCACATAGTGGGCAGGCTTGGATCGAGACTCAAGTTCATCTGCTCGTGTTCCTTCAGCTCTGTGGCTTTCCTTTGCCTTGGAGGACAGTCTCAAGACTCTTGTAGACTGCAGGGTCCCACCCATCTCTGCGGTGTCACCATTTACCCTCTTGGCCTCACTCAGTTATCCAACCACAGCAGCTTCCTTGCTGTCTAGTAAACCAGTCTCACTCCCACCTCTGACCCTTTGGATCTGCTGTTGCCTCTGCTTGGGTCACCTGTCCTTCTTTCACACAGCTACCTCTTTTCCATTCGGGGGCTTCTCGTCACAGGCACCTCCCAGGACTCTTCCATCTCATCTGTTTAGGGTGCCCACTCAATTCCTTGTTTCTGTTCCATGTTTCCAATATGGTTCTTGAACAACCTTAGGTAATTAACCAACTGCTGCTGCTAAGTCACTTTAGTCGTGACAGACTCTGTGTGACCCCATAGACGGCAGCCCACCAGGCTCCACCATCCCTGGGATTCTCCAGGCAAGAACACTGGAGTGCGTTGCCAATTCCTTCTCCAATGCATGAAAGTGAAAAGTGAAAGAGAAGTCACTCAGTTGTGTCCGACTCTTTGCGACCCCCATGGACTGCAGCCTACCAGGCTCCTCCACCTATGAGATTTTCCAGGCCAGAGTAATGGAGTGGGGTGCCATTGCCTTCTCTGTGACCAACTAGTCTACTTGTTTTTGTCTGTTTCCCCCATTAATCAAGTTCCATGGTGGCAGAGGTGGTATATGTAAAAAGAAGATCAGGGGAGTAAGTTAATGAAGGAATTAATGTTTAGAAGTCTTAACCTCTAAGAATCCATAGTCAGTCTTTTATCTCCTACACTAAGAATAAGGTAGAATATTAATCATCAGTGAGCTAGGTACGTGTACTTTAGTTATTTTTCCTATAAAATTTGAGAACTGAAAAAGTATACTTTTCATTTCTTCTCTCTTTGAGGGAAAACAAAATATAGATATCATAGTTTTTTGGAGAAAAGATAGATTTACTATTACAATAGTATTACATAAAAGTTCAAAAACTTAATCTAAGAAAGAAATCTGAGTAATACTCTTAACTGTAGTTTTTATATTGATTTTAGTTTGATGGACTCCAACTCCTTTCATTTTAGGGCATGAAAACGAAAAGTATTAGCCTCTTGGTCATGTCCGATTCTTTGTGACCCCATGGACTGTAGCCTACTGGGCTCCTCTGTCCATGGGATTTCCCAGGCAAGAATACTGCAGTGAATATGGAAGGAAATGGAAGGAAGGAAGTACTGGAAGGAAATGGCTATTTCCTTCTCCAAGGGATCTTCCTGATCCAGGGATCAAACCCTTGTCTCCTACATTGCAGGCGAACTCTTCACTATATGAGCCACCAGGGAAGCTCTAGGGAGTAAACTCTGAAAAATGAAGTATACATATAAGGCTAAGTTGTAAATAGGGAGAATAATAATTGCATGATAATTTGGAGTGGCAAATTCACTTAAAATTGTTTTCTCTGCTGGCACATAATTTTTCATTTGAACTCGTGTAACTACTAAAATGATTTATTCTTAGAACTGTGTTATTAATTATTCTGAGGTAATTACGAAGGTGCAAATTGAAAAACAGCTTTGCCTCACATATTAACTTGGATGGGATTGACAGAAATGAAACAGAGTGCCTTCCTCCGAATTCCCTTTTCTTTGGCTTTTCAGCATCTACATTTGAGAGCACCTTTTAATCCAGTTCTTTCGGTTTGTTTTGTTCTGTACCAGACACAAGTCAAAAGGCAGGTGGGCAAGGAGCAACATGTTTTGATGCTGTTCACATTGTACTTCTTCCTTGGTGTGTATCCTGGCAGGGACCCCTTTCTTCCTTACTTTGTAACCTGCGTAGATTTAGGTGTGTGATTAGCTAAGAAGCCGTCAGGATTCAGGTGACAGTGAGATCAGTAATTAAGGGGCTGGGTCCGTGTATCATCATTGCTAAAGTTAGACAGGTGCATGGTCTATATATGCTCTTTCGAGCCTGCCTCCGATGGGGCAGTTTTCACATACAGTAGATTGGCCCTTTCGTGGCTCAACAAAGGCTTCTTTCTTTCTAAGCTGTGTGGGTGGGAAACAGCATGTGGTTATAGAAAATGTATAGCGAAAGCAGTAGCAATGAGAAAGAATCCATAATGGGTACACACACATTGCTGGAATATTTCCCAAGGATATGTGGGGGGCAAGGGGAGGGCAGGCAGTGAGGTTTCTTTGGCAAAGTAGAACATGTGCTTTTCCATGTGTGAACACTGTGCTTTGAAAGGTCCTTTATGATTCACAAAAGCAGCTGCTTTTGAGTTGATATAGCCACAGAGTTTGGGAAATTCACTTTACAAAGGTGTGCTGCAGACTCCTGACATCTGTTTTGGAGATTTGGTTGAGTGTTGGGAACTTGCTTATTCACAAGTGGCATGGCACAAGTATTCCTCATTAGAGGGTTGGATCCTTTGTTCATTTCTTTAAGGTTTGTGGATCAAAGCTGACAAGACAAGACTTAAAATTTTGAACAGTCATTTGCTATGTTACATATGCACTTACATAAATTTGCAATGATGGCTTTTTTCTTAATTTATAAAACTATGCATGGCAGTTTTACTTTGCCTAGCAAATCAACTTTCCTGAGTTACTTTCAGACATTTTCTGTTGTATTATAAGGCTTTCTTGCTCAGTATTTGTAATCTTAATTTGCTTTTTTTTTTGGTGACTTTTAGTTTTACCTAACAAATTCTAGGGTACTTTTTGTATACTTCTGTTGCATTTCTAGTGTTTCATCACATTATTAAGTTATTTCCACTTTTCTAAGAATTTCAAACCTAAATAATACCAGCAGTGTTGTTTCTTGTCACTTCCAACAAGACCCATTTCTGTCCAGTTCTTCGAATAAGATAACTAGGACATACGATTCTTTTACTTTCTGCTCTTTAGTTTTCACTTTATTATATATTGACATAATGTGGCATTTTCACATTTAAGAATAAGGCAAAAACGTTATTTTTAATGTGTTATAACTATTGTTATTTTCCTAAATGACAAAGCAAAAAAAGATTACCACCAAATAAGATTAGTGTGGATATCTTGAACTAGAAAGCATTTGAAATGTTTCACAGCTACACTTTGTGCTAAATATAAAAATAATTGTGTTTCCCATGTGTGAGCATTAAAAGACCCAGTTGGAAAGTCACATAGTATAGCAAGTAGGTCACTATTGATGGTAGAACATGAGACAGGAAATGTCACAGCTAAGATTAGAGGCCAAGCAGTATGTCTCGCTATGCTCGCTGCATTGTTCATCCTAAGAAGTGGAAGAACTCAACAGGGTATAACTAACTTTAGCCCAATTTAAAAGTATTAACAAGGATAGCCTTTTAATCTGTCATTCCCATTTGTTTCTATATAACTCACTTTCCCAGTTGGGCAAACTAATTGAACTGCCTGGGTTTGCACATGAGCAGACCTCTGAATACCAATTAAAATGGTAGCCTTCACATTTTAGAAGTATGAATGGGAAGCAATAATCAGCTATGCACAGTTATAGTAAAAGATATACCTGGTGTTTGAAATTCCTAATAAGGAGTAAGCAGTTAAAAATGAATTTTCAAAAAAAAAAAAAGAATTCTCTTAAAATCTCATTTATCTTCACTTTCGAATGTCAAGTACTATATGGATATGGGACAAAAGTATACTCTTAGGGAATCTAGTTGCTTTTTACTTTTATTTTGGGGGTAATATAAGGAAGATCCTCTTCTAATGTGTGTTATTCTTTACTATCTGAGCCACCAGAGAAGCCCCAAAGGATTAGTCACTCAATCATGTCTGACTCTTTGTGACTCCATATACTGAATTTACCAGGCTCTTTTGTCCACGGAATTCTCTAGGCAAGAACACTGGAGTGGGTAGCCATCCTCTTCTCGGGGGGATATTTCTGACTCAAGAATGAAATCCAAGTCCCAAGTCTTTTGTATTGCAGGAAGATTCTAATAAGATGGTTGGATGGCATCACCAACTCAGTGGGCACGAGTGTGAGAAAACCCCAGGAGATGTGAAGGACAGGGAAGCCTGTTGTGCTTCAGTACCTGAGGTCACAAAGGGTTGGACATGAATTCGCTATTGAACAACAACAAAATGTATTATTGTTGAAAGTTTGAGTGTTGATTGATGATTATTATTGATCTCAGTCTATAATCAAGATTCAAAAAGGAATAAATTTATCCAAGAGAATCTTACTTAAACCTCTTTCTCTCATCCAGAAACAAAAACAACAACAAAAATCCAGTTCCCTTTACTTAGTGAAAAAAAAAAAAAGAGAGAGAGAGAGAGAATTAGGGAAAAATGAATCCATAGCTTTAATAAAATATGACCTATACAAGAAAAATATGAACAGTTTGCAAGTCCTTTTAAATAACTGGAATTATTCTTCAGAAATTAAAATATCTAAAAGTTTATATACACACAACGCATGCTGAGTGCTCAGTCTCTCAGTCATATCTGACTCCTTTGTGACCCCATGGATTGTAGTCTGCCAGGCTCCTCTGTGTGTGGAAATTTTTAGGCAAGAATACTGAAGTGAGTTGCCATTTCCTTCTCCAGGGGATCTTCCCAACCCAGGTATTAAACCCGAGTCTCTTGTGTCTCCTGCATTGGTAGGTGGATTCTTTACCACATACAATACCAATATTTGTATCATACGAAAGGTGCACCAGATGACATTCTCCAAACCAAAACAATTGAAAACACATTTATTTAAACTGACTATCACTAATTCCACAAAATACCCTATTTAAGTAATACATAGAATTCAAAACTTTAAAAGTGCAACATTAAAAAGTTCAATATTAATATTTTCCTTAAAATTTCTTGATACAAAACAAAACTCACGTTACTCCTATATATTTTCTCTCTTAGATGTTCTACAGTTATTAGTTTGTATTGTATACTTGAAATTTGCAGAGTCTTCAGTCAGAAAACACATTACTCATTTCCTGTCTCCCATGGCTCAGCTGGTAAAGAATCTGCCTGCAATGTAGGAAACTCGGGTTTGATGCCTGGGTATGGAAGGTCCCTGGAGAAGGGAATGGCTAATCACTCCAGTATTCTGGCCTGGAGAATACCATGAACTGTATAGTCCATGGAGTCACAAAGAGTCAGACATGACTGAGAGACTTGCACACCATGACTTCAAAATAAATAAGAAGTGTAGATAAGAAAAGTTGCTATAACTTTAGGGAGTAACCAAGCTTGAGTTTTTCAGTCTTATTCATTTTTCCTTTAAAGTCTCTTCTCTAAGTTTATTGGGGGGTTCTTTCAGTGTTTTATGTATAAACACTGGACAGAATAGCGCTATGATAACATAGATTCCCCAGGATGGGTATATACTAATTGCTACCTTCCTGATGAACTATAGACAAGCCTAATACATAAATCATGCTTACAATGTTTTGCATGTATTAATGAATAATTAGTAATGCCAAAATTAAATAAGACATCATTCTAAAGGTAACACCATTTTTTTATTAATCATAAAGAGCATCATTTAAATTATTAAGCAGTATTGTAGATGCTCTTTGTGTCCCAAAAATTGACACATTAAAGGCCTAACTCCAATATAATGGTATTAGGAGATGGGACTTTGGGGATATAGTTAGGTTAGGATAAAATAAATGAGTGGGGTTCTCATGATAGGATCAGTGCTCTTATAATAAGACATGAGCTAATATGCTATTTTTCTCCACCATGTGAGGCCACGATGAAAAAATAACCACCTCCAAGGTTGTTGGAGAGTGCATCCAAAAAAAAAAAAAAAACAAAAAAAACAACCTGATCCCAGAACTGTGAAAAAAATCAGTTTCTATTGTTTAGACTGCCACATCTATGAGTATTTTGTTCTGCCAGACCCAGTAGGCAAATTGGCAAGAACTTAAACATACATATATACATTCCTACATTTGGTGTCACTAAACAGGATCTTTAAATTA
The DNA here is from genome assembly GCA_006408675.1 of Madoqua kirkii. Classification (NCBI taxonomy): domain Eukaryota; kingdom Metazoa; phylum Chordata; class Mammalia; order Artiodactyla; family Bovidae; genus Madoqua; species Madoqua kirkii. The sequence continues at coordinate 8,032 of SJYC01129753.1, read as the reverse complement.
AACAAATGCAAATATTTCTATTTGGGTATTGTTGTTTGAGGTTTCTAACTAAAATGGAAACCCAGAGTATAATATCTGCATAAATATTTATTTGTACTTTTAATATTTTCAATAGTTATATAGAAATTCTACAAAAAGTATTATGCAATAAAGTAAAAAGCACTATATACTCTTTATATAATGTAAAAATGCATTACCTACATTTAATCAAGATATAACAGATCATTAATAACATAATTTTCAAAAGTGTTAATTTCCTGTACATAGTGGTTTTCTCCCAGTATTTTGGAAATTTTTCCAGGATAAGGGATACTTCCTATGGAACTTTGCTGTACTTAAAATCTTTGCCTTTTTTTGGTAGAAGGTCCTAAAGGATTTTAGAATGTTTTCAGTGGAAATGTTTGACTATTTTATACATTCCACTATATGATGTAAAATAATTACTACATATTTTATAGTTTAACTTTATAGCAATGTCTCTCCCTCTCTCTTTGGACGGAAGGATAAATGGATGAAAGGGTGAACGGATGGATATATAGAAAGATTTATCTATATCTATAAATTTGTCTATATCTATGTATAGTTTTAGAGTTGTGGGCAAAAGTTCTGACCTGAGGCCATCAGATACTGACCTAGATAATAAGAGGAAATTTTCTTTATTATTTCTTGAGAAGACCTAACAGACAAAAATGTAGATATTCCTTGGCCCTATAGTCAACCACAATGTACTAAAACAAAACATTATTTAGAGTTCTAATAAAAATGAATAATCCCATCTGAGTGAGGTAGACAGAGAGAATGAGAAAGGGCTTCACATGGGAAATACACTGCAGCACTGAGGTTCTAAAGATGAATAGGATGATGAAAGTGTAGCAATATAGGAAAAAAAAAGCATAAAATTCAGAATGAAATAGGTTCAAATCCTGGTTCAGCTAACTATTTAACTATGTGAGCTTTAGTAAGTCACCTACAGTCTTTGTGGATGTTTCTTTATCTATAAATTAGGGAAAACAAAACAAATGATGCTCCAGGAATGTGAAATTTGCAGCCAAAGATGGAGAAGCTCTATACAGTCAGCAAAATCAAGACTGAGAGCTGACCGTGGCTCAGATCATGAACTCCTTATTGCCAAATTCAGAATTAAATTGAAAAAAATAGGGAAAACCACTGGACCATTCAGGTATGGCCTGAATCAAATTCTTTAGGATTATACACTGGAAGTGACAAATAGATTCAAGGGATTAGATCTAATAGACAGAGTGCTTAAGAACTATGGACTGAAGTTCATGATACTGTACAGGAGGCGGTGATCATGACCATCCCTAAGGGGGGGGGGGGGATGAAAAAAGGCAAAATGATTGTCTGAATAGGCCTTACTAATAACTGAGTAAAGAAGAGAAGCAAAAGACAATAGACAAAAGGAAAAATGTACCCATTTGAAAACAGAGTTTCAAAGAACAGCAAGGAGAGAATAGAAAACCTTCCTCAGTGATCAACACAAAGAAATACAGGAAAGCATTAGAATGGGAAAGACTTGAGATCTCTTTAAGAAAATTAGAGATATCATGGGAATATTTCATGCAAAGATGGGCACAATAAAGGACAGAAAAGGAATGGACCTAGTAGAAGCAGAAAATATCAAGAAGAGGTGGCAATAATACACAGAAGAACCATACAAAAAATAACTTCATGACCCAGATAACCATGATGGTGTGATCACTCACCCAGAGCCAGACATCCTTGAATGCTAAGTCAAGAGGACTTTAGGAAGCACCACCATGACAAAGCTAGTGGAAGTGGTGGAATTCCAGTTGAGTTATTTCAAATACTAAAAAATGATGCTGTAAAATTGCAGCAATCATTATGCCAGCAATTTTGGAAAACTCAGCAGTGACTACAGGACTGGAAAAGGACAGTTTTAATTCCAATCCCAAAGAAAGGCAATGCCAAAGAATGCTCAAATTACTGCATAATTCCACTCATCTCATACACTAGTAAAATAATGCTGAAAGTTCTCCAAGCCAGGCTTGAATAGCATGTGAACTATGAACTTTCAGATGTCCAAACTGGATTTAGAAAAGGCAGAGATCAAACTGTCAACATCTGTTGGATAATCAAAAAAAGCAAGAAAGTTCCAGATAAACATGTACTTCTGCTTTATTGACTATTCCAAAGCTTCTCCAAGCCAGGCTTGAATAGCATGTGAACTATGAACTTTCAGATGTCCAAACTGGATTTAGAAAAGGCAGAGATCAAACTGTCAACATCTGTTGGATAATCAAAAAAAGCAAGAAAGTTCCAGATAAACATGTACTTCTGCTTTATTGACTATTCCAAAGCTTTTGCTTGTGTGGACCACACAAAAAAAGTGGAAAATTCTTAAAAAGGTGAGCATATCAAACCACCTGACTTGCCTCCTGAGAAATCTGTATGCAGGTTAAGAAGCAACAGTTAGAACTTAGTCCATCCTAAAGGAGATCAGTCTTGAATATTCATTGGAAAGACTGATGCTGAAGCTGCGGCCAATATTTTGGCCACCTGATGTGAAGAATTGATTCATCTGAACAGACTCTGATGCTAAGAAAGATTGAAGGCAGGAGGAGAATGGGATGACAGAGGATAAGATGGTTGGTTTGCATCACTGATTAAATGGGCCTGAGTTTGAGTAAGCTCTGGGAGTTGGTGCCAGGGGAGCCTGGTGTGCTGCAGTCCACAGGATTACAAAGCATCAGACATGACTGAGAAATTGAAGTGAAGTCATATATATATAGCTACACATTACACACAGAGAGAATGAATGTGTATGGGCAAGTAGATCTGAGACCAGGCTTCTTTCACTGAGCAAAAAACTAAATAAACTAGGAGCTGAGAACATTTTATGAACTCATCAATATTCTAATGTCACAGGTCAAACAAATAGCCTGAAATCTAAAGACATACTCCTGTGCTGCAGTCCACAGGATTACAAAGCATCAGACATGACTGAGAAATTGAAGTGAAGTCATATATATATAGCTACACATTACACACAGAGAGAATGAATGTGTATGGGCAAGTAGATCTGAGACCAGGCTTCTTTCACTGAGCAAAAAACTAAATAAACTAGGAGCTGAGAACATTTTATGAACTCATCAATATTCTAATGTCACAGGTCAAACAAATAGCCTGAAATCTAAAGACATACTCCTCCAAAACAAAAGAATGTGGCCACACATGTAGCAAAGACACCAAATACCTTACAAACAGCTGAGAATTTGCAAAATTAAAACATACACACACACACACACACACACACACACACACACACACTCTCAGGGAATGGTGTGGGATCTTATAAGTATAAAAATCTGTGAAACTACAGACACAACAGGAGTTCACAGAGACTGTCATCATAATCTCTAATGACCTTCACTTTTTGTTTATGAAAATTAGAGAAAAATAAGAGAAAACTTCCTGCTATGGTTCGAATGTGGAAGAAGGAAGCATTCACTGTAGGGAAGTCATAAAAGCCCTGCCCAGGCTCTTCTCCCCTATAAAACAACACAAAAGAAGCCACTGGGGGATAGTGGCAGGAAGTTAAAATAAAACAGTAAAATAATCATCAACCCAAGGGAAAGGTAATTAACTATTCCAAGCTAAGATTATCAGAGATTTTCTATCTCTTAGGAAGGAGCAAAAATCACTCTGCTCTCTGACAAAATTTCAAGAATAGTGGATGGAAGGTAGAGTGTGATTAAGTAAAGATGTGCATTACAAATTCCAGCCTAACTGAAAATACTAAAAACAATGAGATATAATTGATAAACCAATTGTGGAAACATAATGAAATAATTTAAAAATATATGCAATCCACCACCAAGCAGAAATAAAGAAGGGGAAATAGGGGAATTTATTTATGTCTTAATGAAATCATGTCTTTATGAAAAGATAGCTCCAAACATGCCAGCTATAAATCTAGCCATAACAATAATTATAATAAATATGCAGTCTAAAGACATTTATTCAAATTAGACATTGTGGACATGGTGAAAAGGACCTAAATGCATGTGTCCAAAGAATCTACTTTTAAAAGTAAAAGACATAGATTAATATTAAAACTGGGGAGAATGATATCAAAAGAAAACTAATAAAATAAACCTAGAGTATTTATGTTAATGTGAGACAAAGTTTACTTTAAGCAAATAATGCTACCAGTTTGAAAATAATATTAAATAAGGATAAAGTTAACAGTATATCAAGAAGATATATATGCCTTTTAAAAAATTAACTTTTTATTAGAGTACAGTTAATTTAAATGTGTATTAGTTTCTGCCATAAAGCAAAGTGAAGCAGTTATACATATATCCACTTTTTAATTCAGACTCTGTTTCCATATAGGCCCCTGTGCTGTACAGCAGGCTCTTAATACCTATCTATTTTATATATAATAGTGTGTACATGTAAATTCTAATCTTCCAATTTATCATTCTCCCTCCTTTTTCTCCAGAGACTCATGATGGTATGATCATTCACCTGGAGCCAGATCCTGGAGTGGGAAGTCAAGTGGGCCTTACAAAGCACCACGATGAACAAAGCTAGTGGAGCTGATGGAATTCCAGTTGAGGTATTTCAAATCCTAAAAGAAAGTACTGCACTGTATATGAGAGCAAATTTGGAAAACTCAGCAGTGGCCACAGGACTGCAAAAGGACAGCTTTCATTCCAATCCCAGAGAAAGGAAATGCCAAAGAATGCTCAAACTACCACATAACTGGACTCATCTCATGGTTCAGACGGTAAAGCGTCTGCCCGCAATGGCAGAGACCCGGGTTCGGTCCCTGGGTCGGGAAAATCCACTGGAGAAAGAAATGGCAACCCACTCCAGTATTCTTGCCTGGGAAACTCCATGGACAGAGGAACCTGGTGGGCTACAGTCCATAGAGTTGCAAAGAGTCAGACACGACTGACCAACTTCACTTACGCTTTCACTTTCACATCCTTGCAAAGTTATGCTAAGAATTCCCAAGCCAGGCTTCAACAGCGTGTGAACCATGAACTTCCAGATTTTTAAGCTGGATTTAGAAAAGGTGGAGGAACCAGAGGTCAAACTGCCAACATCTCTTGGATCATCAAAAAAGCAAGAGAGTTCAAGACAAATATCTACTTTTGCTTTATTTACTGTTCCAAGCCTTTTACTGTGTGGACCAAAATAAACTGTGGAAATTCCTAAAGGGATGGGAATACCAGGCTACCTGACCTGCCTATTGATAAATTTTATGGAGGTCAGGAGGCAAGAGTTAGAACTGTACATGTAACAACAGATGAGAGGGTAACAGGCAGGAAGGCCAGGGGTCTCCAAACAGAGGAAATAGCCTGCAAGTGTCAGACATTTTATCTCTCTTAAGCGGCAGGAGGAAACAAACTAGAGACATTTTCTCCTTCTCTATACAAATTTAAAAAGAAGTTTCTCTTAAAATTCTGTGTTGCTATAATGACACCTAGTTTCACTTGAAGTTAACCATTGCCTTTTTCTTATGGAAATGTTTATCTTAAGCTATGCTAATGTACTGTGCATTTACCCCAAACTCTGTCTTCAAGTCGGTTAGCCTTTTGGGCCCAGAACCTACTTGATAAACCAGTATGTCAATACTCCGATAATGTTCCTCTAATCTATGTAAATGAAACTATTTATATGGTGATCTGCCCTTCCTCAATATTCAAGTTAATCATTTTATGGCCCAAGATAAACCATTTAGAGCTAAGGTTATCCCAAAATACATCTTATGGGTGAGGGGCCTGGTGCCATTCTAAGTTTTGAGACATTCCTTTCTTTCATTAACAGACTGCTGGTGACTATATAACATCCAGCTAAAGACTAGCAGGCGGGTACTCTTTCTACCCCCTTCTGATGCCTATGTCAGAAGCTTTCTCTATCTCCTTTACACTTTAATAAAACTTTATTACATAAAAGCTCTGAGCGATTCAAGCCTCGTCTCTGGCCCCGGATTGAATTCTTCTCCTCCGGGGGCCAAGAATCCCGGCGTCGTGATTCAACAACAACCTTTCACAGACTGGTTCCAAATTGGGAAAGGAGTAGGTCAAGGATGTATATTGTCATTCTGCTTATTTAACTTCTTTGCAGAGTACATCGTGAGAAACACTGGGCTGGATGAAGCACAAGCTGGAATCAAGATTGCTGGGAGAAATACCAGTAACCTCAGATATGCAGATGACACCACCCTTATGGCAGAAATTGAAGAGGAACTAAAAAGCCTCTTGATGAAAGTAAAAGAAGAGAGTGAAAAATTTGGCTTAAAGCTCAACATTCAGAAAGCTAAGATCATGTCATCTGGTCCCATCACTTCATGGCAAATAGATGGGGAAGCAATGGCAACAGTGACAGACTTTTTGGGGGGGCTCCAAAATCATTGCAGATGGTGACTGCCGCCATGAAATTAAAGACGCTTACTCCTTGGGAATAAAAGTTATGAGCAACCTAGAGAGCATATTAAAAAGCAGACATTACTTTGCCAACAATGGTCTATCTAGTCAAGACTATGGTGTTTCCAGTAATCATGTATGGATGTGAAAGTTGGACTAAAAAGAAAGCTGAGTGCCAAATAATTGATGCTTTTGAACTGTGGTATTGGAGAAGACTCTTGAGAGTTCCTTGGACTGCAGGAGATCCAACCAGTCCAACCTGAAGGAAATCATTCCTGAATATTCATTGGAAGGACTGATCTTGAAGCTGAAAGTCCAATACTTTGGTCACCTGATATGAAGAACTGACTCAATTGAAAAGACTCTGATGCTGGTAAAGATTCAAGGAGGGAGGAGAAGGGGAAGACCGAGGATGATATAGTTGAATGACACCACTGTTTCAATGGACATGAGTTTGAGTAAACTGCTGGAGCTGATGATGGACAGGGAGGCCTGGAGTGCTTTGGTCCATGGGGTCTCAGAGTCAACATGACTGAGCGACTGAACTGAACTGAACCCCTTTCTTCCTTGGTAATCATCAATTTGTTTTCTATACTTGTGACTATTTTTTTGTAAATTGGTTCATTTGTACCATTATTTATTTTATTTATTAAGTGACAGCTATCTTGCTCTGTCTGATTTACTTTATTTTTTTTTAAATTTCTTTTTTTTAATTTAATACTTTATTCTATTTTACAACACTGTATTGGTTTTGCCATACATTGACATGAATCAGCCACATCTCCCAATGCCAAAGCCCCCTCCCACCTCCCTCCCCACACCATCTCCCCGGATCATCCCATATACCAGCCCCAAGCATCCTGTATCCTGTACTGAACATAGACTGACGCTTCATGTCTTATATGATAGTATACATGTTTCAGTGCCATTCTCCCAAATCATCCCACCCTCTCCCTCTCCCTCAGAGGCCAAAAGTCCATTCTATACCTCTGTGTCTCTTATGTTGTCTCACTTACAGGGTCATCATTACTATCTTTCTAAATTCCATATATGTGTGTCAATATACTGTATTGGTGTTTTTATTTCTGGCTTACTTCACTCTGTATGATAGGCTCCAGTTTCATCCATCTTATTAGAACTGATTTAAATTTATTCTTTTTAATGGCTGAGTAATACTTCATTGTGTATATGTACCATTGCTTTCTTATCTATTCATCTGCTGATGGACATCTAGGTTGTTTCCATGTCCTGGCAATTATAAATAATGCTGCAATGAACATTGGGGTACATGCGTTTCTTTCAATTCTTGTTTCCTTGGTGTGTATGCCCAGCAGTGGGATTGGTGGGTCATAAGGCAATTCTATTTGAATTTTTTTAAGGAATCTCCACACTGTTTTCCATAATGGCTGTACTAGTTTGCATTCCCACCAACAGTGTGGGAATGTTTCTCCACATCCTCTCTAGCATTTATTGCTTGTAGATTTTTGGATCGCAGCCATTCTGACTGGTGTGAAGTGGTACCTCATTGTGGTCTTGATTTGCATTTCTCTGATCATGAGTGATGTTGAGCATCTTTTCATGTGTTTGTTAGCCATCCATATGTCTTCTTTGGA
>SJYC01129750.1:0-22792 GCA_006408675.1 Madoqua kirkii | reverse complement strand
AGCTCTCTCCTTGAAGAAAAGCTATAACAAACCTAGACAGTGCATTAAAAAGCAGAAAAATCACTTTTCTGACAAAGGTCCATATAGTCAAAGCTATGCGTTTTCCAGTAGTCATGCACAGATGTGAGAGGTGGACCATAAAGAAGGCTGAGCACCTAAAAAATGATGCGTTTGAATTGTGGTGCTGGAGAAGACTCTTGAGAATCCCTTAGATAGCACGGAGACCAGTCAATCCCAAAGGAAAGCATCCCTGAATGTTCATTGGAAGGACTGATGCTGAAGCTCCAATACTTTGGCCATCTGATGTGAAGTACTGACTCACTGGAAAAGACCCTGATGCTGGGAAAGACTGAGTGCAGGAGGAGAGAGGGGAGACAGAGGATGAGATGGTTGATCATCAACTCAATGGACATGAGTTTGAGCCGACTCTGGGAGATAATGAAGGACAGGTATGCCTGGCATGCCGCAGTCCATGGGGTCACAGAGTCGGATATGACTCAACAACTGGATGACAACAGCAGAAGGGTATAAACTGAAAAGTGAACATTTCTCTTTCTCATACCCTCATTTTTCACTCTCCAAATATAACCAATGCCAACGGTTTTTGTGTATCCTACTAGAGGTTTGTGTGCAAATGCAGATATAGCAGGGAGTCCATTATACATACTCTTCTGCACCCTGACTTTCAAATAACATGAGTAATTTATCCTAGAGGTCTTCCTGTCTCCTCACACTATTTTTTCTTGCTGACTATAATATCCTATTGTGTAAAGGATCAGTTATTGATTTAAGCAGTTCCCTGTTGATGAGCATTTAGATGATTTTCATCTTATCAGTAATGATAGTGCTGCAATGAAGTTTTCCCTGTATTCATTGCTGGTGTTTCTTGCTAACACCGCTCCCCAAGGAGACTGAAGATCCTGGATCCATACCTCACTGGAGAGGGACAAGTGCTCCACCCCCTCTTGAAGCCTGCCACCAGGGTGCCCTCTTCTCCCTTTCCTGTTCATTTTAATTTTTCACTCACCTCTTCAAACTCAGCCACAATCAATCCACTTAAATGCCTTATAGAAAAGGCAGTAACTTAAGTACATGAAGTTCCATGTGTGAGAGAATAGGATGCATTGGGATTCGTGGAGAAATGGAGAACCCCAAGGCCTCAAGACATGGAAATTCCAGAAGAATTTTAAACAGTCGTGGTTTTCAGGCTCTAGGATGCTAGCTGATGATAACCGATTTGAACAAATATGCACTTACAGGACCCTTTCTGCTAAGTAGTTCCGCAGCCTGGACTGTCTGCAGTCTCAATCTTCTCCATCCTTCAGGGGCCCAGCTGAAATTCCACTTTCCCAGAGTGTTTCACCTCACCCTTGCTGCCTAAGCACTATATTTTAGCCTCTGGTTATAACACATCGCACTCAGCCTTCCATGGGAGGTTTTGAATAGCTGATGTTGGCTATCCAAGAGCCTGGGACTTTGAGTTTCTCATTCTGTCTGCCTTCAGCATTTATTTCCATCTAGTGGATTCCTAACAGATGCTCTTATTAGGAGAAGGACAGAGAAGAAATAAAGGCTAGCTTTGGTGACAGTATATTATGGTCAGGGCATCGAAGAAAACCAAACAAAATCCTTCGAATATCATGGGCATAAATGTTTTTTGGCCAAAAAATTCTGTGCAAGGAATCTATATCACTAAATTAGGGAAGTCTGTCTTCTTTGTGTTATGTCTGGTTGGAATAATAAGGTTAATTTTCTTTATCATAGAAAACACAGACACAGGGGAGGCTTGAACTCTCAGTCTGAAATAACTTTTAACTCGAGTGGTTATAAAAGCAGTGAGATCCAGGCAGTTAGAACATTAGGAGAAGCAAGGTAGGAACATAGGCAGCCCCCTGTACAGTCAGCAGCACCTTCATGTCCGAATGTCAGAAGCTTTCTCATGAAGTACAGGCTTGGAAACATCCTGAATGAGTAACCCTAGACATGGGGACAGGCTGATACGCTGACTTTATTGATTTATGCATTAGAGCTTTATTTATGTGTCCAAGAGTGACTGGTGCCTGGTTTCTGAGCACCCCCAGATCCAGTTTGGGAGAAAGCCTCCAGATCCTGATGTGGGTAGGAAGTTCATCAGCAGTTTTGAAGGCTGCTTTTCTTAATCACTGAACATTTTCTACTGAGATTTTATATTCAAGTTGTATTTTTTGAGGCATAATTTCCATACAGTAAAATTCACTTTTTAGTGTATAGAACTATGCGTGTTTAACAAATACATATAGTCATATAACTAACACCATAATCAAGATATGGAATGGTGCTATCACCTCCCCAAATTCTCTCAAGTCCTTGTGTGTGTGTGTGACTACTTTTGGTAGCTGAGATTTTATTTCTCATACCCTTTTATAGTCATCTCTTGCTTTTACTCCCAGCCCCTGACCACTGGTGACCTGTTTCCTCACCCTATAGTTTGACTTTTTCCAGGATGTTACATCCGTGGAATCAGAAGACATGTAGCCTTTAGAGTCTGATTTCTCTCATGCAGCAAAATATATCAAGATCCATTCATGCCATTGTGTGGGTGAGCAGTTATTCTTTTCTGTTGCTGAGCAGTGCTCTCATGTATGGATATACTGCAGTTTATCTCTTCACCAGTTGAGGGACGTTGGGGTTGCTTCCAGAGTTTAGCCATTGTGAGAAAAGTCACTATAAACATTCACATACCATTTTCTTTTGGTGTAAGCGTATGTCTTCATTTCTCCTACCTCGGTGTGGGATTGCTGGGTTGAATGACAAATGTGTGTTTAACTTTTATAAGAAACTGCTGAATCATTTTCAAAGTGGCTGTTCCATTTTGCATTCTGAGAAAGGTCTAGAATTAAGGTTACATCTATACCATCTTAGATCACTTCAATAGGATTATATATTTCAAGTGGATTAGAAGTCGCTTAAAGGTGTCCATGAGGTTGTTCTGCTTCAGCTATGGTTGAGTCGAGAGGAAGGGAGAGAAGTGGAAGAGGGATGTAGACCCTATCTTAGTGGGTTAAGCTTTTTATTTTTATACAGAACTTTTTTTTTTTTTCCTTCTGCCTGAAAATGATTAAAGTGAGTGAGTGCTTGCTTGGCAAGCCACAGAGGTGATATTCAGGGAAGATTAGAGCAGCTTTGCAGATAAACTCAGAAAATCTGCTGGGCCACAAAGTCATTTCCCATGCCCCTCTGGGCAGTCCCCAGTGTCCTGGTGTGATGATATTGGATAATGTCTTTTAAGGATGATTTTCCAAGTTTTATTCAAATTTTCAATTGCCTGGTAACTGATGAAGCACTTCACCTAAATGCTTTCAGATTCTGACCACTGGGCATCCTCTCCTCAAAAGGCTACTTATCATCTAGGTTTTATGTGGTTCATATAGGGGGACTGCGGAGAAGGTGATGGCACCCCACTCCAGCGCTCTTGCCTGGAAAATCCCATGGACGGAGGAGCCTGGTAGGCTGCAGACCATGGGGTCGGATGAGTTGGACACGACTGAGCGACTTCACTTTCATGCATTGGAGAAGGAAATGGCAATCCACTCCAGCGTTCTTGCCTGGAGAATCCCAGGGACGGGGGAGCCTGGTGGTCTGCCGTCTATGGGGTCGCACAGAGTCGGACACGACTGAAGCGACTTAGCAGTAGCAGCAGCAGCATAGGGGAACTGTGGATCTGGCCTCTCCCGCTGGCCTTGGAACCTCAGCCCTGACTCCTGGCAGCTATACCTGTGGGCTCTCTGGCTTTTGCTGCCATCAGCAAGCACTGCTGGGCTCAGCAGGAAGATCGGTTCAAAGGCTCTTCAGGCTGAAGGCCTCGTCCTCCTGTGGCTTGTCAGGGGTCACACTGGTTTGCTTTAGAGTCAGCTGTGCATCAAAAACAGGAAGGAAAGAAAATCAGTGACATGGGAACCTCTAATGTCCTTTTGTAACCTTCAAAGTTCTGTAGTAATTGTATCAAACACCTTGACCTGGAAATCTAGCCAGTGTCCTCTGGGGACCAGTTACTTGCAGTGTTTGAGTAAGAATTAATGCAATGATCCTGACTAAAGGCAAACTTCCAACCAAGGACACAATGGGAGTTTTGTATTTTACCTCACAGCTTCTACTTGAACAAAACAGAGAGGAGATGGAAAAGCAAATGGAAAAATGACTTTTCCGTCTGCTTTTGCTTCACGGGACTGTCCATTCAGTGCTTGCCTCTTGGGGATCACAGCTTCCGGCTCCCCCTTCCCTCCCTGAGTCTGTGTGCTCAGAGGTGCTGTGGAAGGTTTTTCAGCATCAACTGGCAGGTCTGTTTTTGGAGCTGATGTGACAGTCTTCTTAGTGATGCCAGTTTGAACTGAATGTTAAGGGCCAATGGACATGATACCTGAGGTATTGAGAGGAAGCAGCTTGTTTTCTTTCCAGCTACAGATGTGACTGCGGGTGAGCTCTTTGGAGCTGAGCTATCAGAATTCGACAGAGAAGCTGTGGCAGCGCGGGAGGACAGTCACAGGTTTTGATTGTGCCACATACCCTGGAGCACCCAGCAGTTTTGTAACTTTTCAGCTGGCATCAACTAAACCCACAGGATGGCTTTCCCTATTATTGTCCGGAAAATTGTTTCCTCGGGGCTGCCGGTGTTGGCAGCCCCAGTGAATGGTCCAACTTTGTGTACTGCACGTGGCCCAAGAAAGACCCAGTTGGCAGGCCCTATGATCAGTTCCAAAAGGCAAAGGGTAAATGGAAACATCTTTGGGGACTCTTGCTTGCTAGGCATATGGCGAGTTCACAAAGCTAGGCATCTTATCAGGCCAATAAATACATTTGCCAAGGAAAAGAATACAGTGCTAATGGATGAAAGGGAGAAAAAACTCAGAGAAGCAGCCTGATGCTGCTAAATTTCATTCTTAATAAAGGAGGTTGCTATCAGTGCAGGAGACACTGAGGATGAGGGTATAATATCATAGGAAGCTGTTCATAATTATTATTGATGTGCTTTAAGTATTACAATTAATATATTCAGACTGATTCTCTCAGTAAAACATTTTTCTCCGCAATGTGTATTATAATTTATGGTTTGCTAGGTCACAGTAGTGCTGAATACTCCACAAATCTCATTCCTCAGCCAAGAGATGGTGTCAGTAGACCAGCTTATAGAAGCATTTGGTCCATTTTTCTCCTTAGATTTATGGTGGACCAGTGCTTATCCACTGACAAAATCCACTGCATCTGGGGGAGAGAGAGGGGCTACTAAAGTGCTTTTCTAAAAATTCCTTTGCTTTTTGACAAAGAGGACGGTCCAGAAATTTCCTAATCATCTTCTTGTTTGAACTTCTCCATCTGCATTTGAAATTGTTTCCCTTTGGTCCTATTATTATAGGCTTTTTTTTTTTTTTCACGCTGCTGTGTGTTAGCAATGTCAGTGAGTGTCACCTACATAAAAAACATCTCATTCAAGTCTGAAAGAATATTTTTGAAGAAACTCCTTTTAAGTTTTTATGAAAATGATACATGTGTAAGTTTAAAAATAAAATATCACAGAAATGCTTATATGAGGAGCCATGTGCCAACTCCCAACACTGAGAAGGGGCTAGATTTTAGATAGGAGTTGGAGGTGGTACTCCAAATGTCTGCTGGTGCTAAGTCACTTCAGTCGTATCCGACTCTTCACAACCCCATGGACTACAGCCCACCAGGCTCCTCCGTCCATGGGATTCTCCAGGCAAGAACACTGGAGTGGGTCGCCATTGCCTTCTCCGCCAAATGTCTGAGGGAGAACTTTATTCTAGAGTATTGGAACACATACTAGCTGTCCTACGCCTTTCCAGACCATATTTTTAGGGTTTTATTTTGAACTAATTTTAGACCTAGAAAAAAGTTACAAAAATAATAGAGTTTCTGTATATTCCTCACTCAGCTTCCCCTAATGTTAATTTCTTACATATAATCACAGTTTCCAGGCAGCTCTAAGTTTTCTCTATAGGTAATGAGTCCTCTGATAGTCTGGGCACAAGTTACTTTTTGAGTTTCTAGCACAGCGCATGGACCTAAGGCCCAGGATGGGGAGGAGAGTGAGGGGTGCCTGCAGGCCACAGGTATATCATTGTTTAGTCGCTAATGCCTTCTCCCCAAATGTCTGAGGGAGAACTTTATTCTAGAGTATTGGAACACATACTAGCTGTCCTACGCCTTTCCAGACCATATTTTTAGGGTTTTATTTTGAACTAATTTTAGACCTAGAAAAAAGTTACAAAAATAATAGAGTTTCTGTATATTCCTCACTCAGCTTCCCCTAATGTTAATTTCTTACATATAATCACAGTTTCCAGGCAGCTCTAAGTTTTCTCTATAGGTAATGAGTCCTCTGATAGTCTGGGCACAAGTTACTTTTTGAGTTTCTAGCACAGCGCATGGACCTAAGGCCCAGGATGGGGAGGAGAGTGAGGGGTGCCTGCAGGCCACAGGTATATCATTGTTTAGTCGCTAAGTTGTGTCGAACTCTGAGACCCCATGGACTGTAGCTCACCAGGCTTCCCTGTCCTTCACTATCTCCCAGAGCTTGCTGAAACTCATGTCCATTTAAGTCAATGATGCCATCCAACCATCTTATCCTCTATCGCCCCTTCTCCTCCTGCCCTCAGTCTTTCCCAGCATCAGGGTTTTTTCCGATGAGTTAGCTCTTTGTGTCAGGTGGCTAGGATATTGGAGCTTCAGCTTCAGCCTCAGTCCTTCCAATGCATATTCTGGGTTGATTTCCTTTAGAGTTGACTGGTTTGATCTCCTGGCTGTCCAAGGGACCCTCAAGAGGCTTCTCCAGTACCACAATTCAGAAGCATCAATTCTTCAGTACTCAGCCTTCTTTATAGTCCACCTCCAACATCCATACATGACTACTAGAAAAAACCATAGCTTTGACTAGACAGACCTTTGTCAGTAAAGGGTCATCTCTGCTTTTTAACAGACTGTCTAGGTTTGTCATAGCTTTTTTTTGCAAGAAGCAAATATATGTTAGGTAGATTCAAAGAACTTTTCTGGTTTTCATCCCCTTCAAAATCCCAGTCTCTGTTGCAGCTGCCCAGTGAGCCTGGGGTTTTTAACAGTACATTGCCAAACTGTTCATTCCCATCCTCCCACTTAACCAGAGTTTTCTCTCCATGTTCTAGACTTTTATATACTTTCTGCATGTCAGTCAGGGTTCTCCAGAGAAAAAGAACAGGTAGATACAGATATACATAGAGTGATAAATACAGAGGTTGATTTATGTTAAGGAATTGGCTCACATGATTGTGGAGGCTGGGAAGTCTAAAATCCACAGATCAGGCAAATAGGCTAGAAATTCAGATGAGTTGCTACTGTGGTCTTGAGTCCCAAATCCATAGGGCTGGCTAGCTTCCTGGAAACTTGGGCAGGATTTCTATGTTAGTGTTGAGGCAGAGTTCCTCCTTCTCTGGGAAACCTCAGGTTTGGATATTAAAGTCTTCAACTGATTGGTCGGACCCTGTCTCCCCTCAGCCCAGCACATTATGGATGATGATCTCCTCCACAGAAAGTCACATGATCATCGACATTTATCACATCTTTATAATGACATCTAGACCAGTTTTGGTCCCCAAACAACTGAGCTCCACAGCCCACCCAAGTTGACACGGAAAGTTAACCGTCATCTGCCCAGTTCTCATTTGCCGTCCTCTCCTTGACCTCCAGAAATCTGTTGAACTCTTTCTCTTTCCCTGATGTTTCTTTCCTGATTGCTCCACTGTTACACTCCTCCTCCCCAAGAATCACTTTACTAGCGTCCAGAGAGGCAAATGCTTGTGTATATTCCACTATTAGTGGATACCCACGTTTCTTTATCAGGGAGACTAACTGCTCGTGCAAGTGCCTGTCTTATATACTGGCCTGTTGGCAGAGGTCAGCAGCCCTTTTAAGGTGAGAGGGGGAAAAAAGGCATCACGAGTCATCTCAAATTTATTTGCTTTACATATTACTCGACTTACTAACATTGATTCTTAGTTATCTATTGCATTGTACTTATTTAGATTTTTTTCAAGTATTTGTTTTATTTAATCTGACCTATCTAAGTGAAATTATTTATTTTCTTATTCATTTGGCTGTATGTCCACCCAACTTTGAAATATATGAAAAAAATAATAATGTGAATTCTGATCCTTATTTTCTTATTTTAATTTTGAAATCATAAGCATAGCTCTTTCAAGGACTTATATTCACCTCTGTAATTCACAACACCTAGAAGAGTGCTTTATTCAAAATAGGCACACAAAAAATTTTCAATATGCTTGCATTTTCAAAAAGTCTTTTAGCTTGTATAATAATGTCATAGTTTCATATGGTACTTTAGAGATGTCAAATGTTTTAATTTCTGATATTTCATTCACTGGTCACATTTGATACTGCTGGGGGTAGGGAGGTTGCAGGCATGTTTAGTCCTATTTACTGGTAGAACACTTGGAGTCTGTGTGAAATGGTTAATAATTTGCTGAGGCCATGTAACTTACAATTTAATTTCTGAATCTGCCTGATACCAAGTCTTCTGACTTCCAGTTCTATGCTCTTTACTTAGGATACACTGCAGTTATGCTGTACACATCCTAATGGGAACATTAAACAGTGGGCATATTTCTGTAAATCCTAGTGCCAGTAGATATGCTTGTGATGGACTCATACTCAGGGCATGTCCTGCTAATGATCTAAACTATTTCTTTCTTTTGTAAGAAGCTAAATTGCCCTAGACAGTCAGTCCCCCTCTCTGTGCCCTTACATGTTCTTGTACCCATGGACCAAATGGCGTCATGCACGAAGAATGCTTCTAAGGTCAGACTCTCTCAGAGCAAAGGCATGTGTAAGAGTCAAAAACCACTGTGTTTTCTGAACCAGACCCTCCTCGCCACCAGCAAAAATTCATCCATACAAGAAATGCTCTAGTATTATTATAAAAACATCCAATTAAACCCATCACAGAATTTATGAACAGAAAACAGAGATGCAACCCTTTCCCCCCGCCAAACCTTCCAAGATGCAGCTTTTCAAAAACAACGTTATGGTTTAATTAAATGACTAGAGGAAAAATAACAATGCCTTGTTCAGAAAAGAACATCATTGCAATATAAGTATAGGCTCACTGGTGCAAATAAATATTCTCTCTCTCTCTCTTTTTTTTTTTTAAAGAAATACCAGTGTTACAATTTAGTATAAAGCAAATGTGACAAAAGCCAAGAATGATTCCTAAAAACAGAGCCCCATCATGCAGGGCCATTTATCACTGTTCTGAATTAACTGCTCCTACCACCACCTGGGGGTGAATGAGGGGTAGTTTCCTTGCCAAATACTCCCTATCTCTGGTTTCCCAATTTTTCTTTATTCCACTTTTTTCAGGGCTGCCTCTGACACTTCTCTCCTGCCCTTCCAGTCCCCATCTCTCCACTGGATTCATGTACTCACCATCAGGTGGAGTGTCTTAACTAATCCTAGTTCTAAATTATGGATTATTCAGACCAGTTTCAGGCAAGGTCTCATATTATTCCACTGAGTCTGGCAGAGGCTTAAAGGATTAAACAATCCTTCAAGTATTTCCTGTTATCACTCCTCCTCTTTCAGTATCTAGGAGCATCCTTAGGGCCTGGGGCTCATAACCATGGATGGGTATGTGACTTGGCCTTTGGGGACCTGTGAATCTCCAGATGTGAAGGTGGAATAATGTAAGCCTGAGTGCATTTTCCTGGAAAGTGGGTCTAGTGTTTTCCTCAGATCCTAAAAGGGACCCATGACCGAAGAATATTTAAGAAGCACAGCTGCCTCTCAGAGGCCTGTGAGCTCCCTCCAGCTTCTTCTGTTTTCACTTGAGGTTAGGCTGGGCCCTGGCATTGGTCCCTCAGGCCCTGGCGCAGCTGCCTGTTTCCCGCCTGGTTTCCCCAGATGTGCTGGGCTTTGCTTCCTGCACTTTCTCTCCAGCATGCTGCCCGCTGGCTAGACCAGACCTCTGCCTGACTTTTCTTACTCCTTTGCACATCCCCCTGTCCTGGTGTAGAAGGTCTTCCTGCCCAGTTTCTTTCCCAAGTAGTTCTACTCCAGCTTGGTTTATCCTAGAATAGCTTTTCTGAATATAGAGCATCACCAGGAATTTTCCTCAACCCTCTGCCCCTTGATATAGCTCAGTTGGTAAAGAATCCACCTGCAATGCAGGAGACCCCAGTTCGATTCCTGGGTCGGGAAGATCTGCTTGAGAAGGGACAGGCTACCCACTCCAGTATTCTTGAGCTTCCCTTGTGGCTCAGCTGGTAAAGAATCTGCCTGCAATATGGGAGACCTGGGTTCAATCCCTGGGTTGGAAAGATCCCCTGGAGAAGGGAAGGGCTTCAGTATTCTGGCCTGGAGAATTCCATGGACTGTATAGTCCATGGGGTCACAAAGAGTCAGACATGACTGAGTGACTTTCACTTTACATTTTCACTGCCCCCTCATCAGTCCATCTGGTCTATCCCAGACCCACTGCCCTCCTTAAGGGTGACACATAGGGGCTTCCCTAGTGGCTCAGATGGTTAAGAATCTGCCTGCAATGCAGGAGACCCAAGTTTGATCCCGGGGTTGGGAAGATCCCCTGGAGAAGGGAATGGCAACCCACTGCAGTATTCTTGCCTGGATAATTCCATGAACAGAGGAGCCTGGGGGGTTACAGTCCATGAGGTTGGAAAGGGTCGGACATGGCTGAGTGAATAACACTTTTACCTTCTCAGGGAGTCATACTCCAGAGAGCAGGAGCATCCCCTTGCTCTGAGAAATCCTGGCACTGCTTTCCCTCCTCAGTTTTAGTTCAGTTCAGTTGCTTAGTCGTGTCCGACTCTGTGACCCCATGAATTGCAGCACGCCAGGCCTACCTGTCCATCACCAACTCCCGGAGTTCACTCAGACTCACGTCCATTGAGTCCGAGATGCCATCCAGCCATCTCATCCTCGTCCCCTTCTGCTCCTGCCCCCAATCCCTCCCAGCATCAGAGTCTTTTCCAATGAGTCAGCTCTTTGCATGAAGTGGCCAAAGTACTGGAGTTTCAGCTTTAGCATCATTCCTTCCAAAGAAATCCCAGGGCTGATCTCCTTCAGAATGGATTGGTTGGATCTCTTGGCAGTCCAAGGGACTCTCAAGAGTCTTCTCCAACACCACAGTTCAAAAGCATCAATTCTTCGGTGCTCAGCCTTCTTCACAGTCCAACTCTCACATCCATACATGACCACAGGGAAAACCATAGCCTTGACTAGACAGACCTTAGTCGGCAAAGTAATGTCTCTGCTTTTGAATATGCTATCTAGAATTGGTCATAACTTTCCTTCCAAGGAGTAAGCATCTTTTAATTTCATGGCTGCAGTCACCATCTGCAGTGATTTTGGAGCCCCCCAAAATAGAGTCTGACACTGTTTCCCCATCTATTTGCCATGAAGTGATGGGACCAGATGCCATGATCTTAGTTTTCTGAATGTTGAGCTTTAAGCCAACTTTTTCACTCTCTTCTTTCACTTTCATCAAGAGGCTTTTTAGTTCCTCTTCACTTTCTGCCATATTCCATGAGGTTGGAAAGGGTCGGACATGGCTGAGTGAATAACACTTTTACCTTCTCAGGGAGTCATACTCCAGAGAGCAGGAGCATCCCCTTGCTCTGAGAAATCCTGGCACTGCTTTCCCTCCTCAGTTTTAGTTCAGTTCAGTTGCTTAGTCGTGTCCGACTCTGTGACCCCATGAATTGCAGCACGCCAGGCCTACCTGTCCATCACCAACTCCCGGAGTTCACTCAGACTCACGTCCATTGAGTCCGAGATGCCATCCAGCCATCTCATCCTCGTCCCCTTCTGCTCCTGCCCCCAATCCCTCCCAGCATCAGAGTCTTTTCCAATGAGTCAGCTCTTTGCATGAAGTGGCCAAAGTACTGGAGTTTCAGCTTTAGCATCATTCCTTCCAAAGAAATCCCAGGGCTGATCTCCTTCAGAATGGATTGGTTGGATCTCTTGGCAGTCCAAGGGACTCTCAAGAGTCTTCTCCAACACCACAGTTCAAAAGCATCAATTCTTCGGTGCTCAGCCTTCTTCACAGTCCAACTCTCACATCCATACATGACCACAGGGAAAACCATAGCCTTGACTAGACAGACCTTAGTCGGCAAAGTAATGTCTCTGCTTTTGAATATGCTATCTAGAATTGGTCATAACTTTCCTTCCAAGGAGTAAGCATCTTTTAATTTCATGGCTGCAGTCACCATCTGCAGTGATTTTGGAGCCCCCCAAAATAGAGTCTGACACTGTTTCCCCATCTATTTGCCATGAAGTGATGGGACCAGATGCCATGATCTTAGTTTTCTGAATGTTGAGCTTTAAGCCAACTTTTTCACTCTCTTCTTTCACTTTCATCAAGAGGCTTTTTAGTTCCTCTTCACTTTCTGCCATATCCCCCTACAATTGCAAGGTCCCACACTAACATTATATAACATCCTGTCGCTCCCCACCCCCCATTAGTCCCATCCAGGTTCAGCTGCAGGTCACAAACAGGCTTTACCTTGCTTCAGCCTCACTTTAACGATTTCTCTCTCTCTTGGTTTTATGAGAGCAGTTTCTACATTTTCTGGGTTTTTTTTTAATGTTCAGGATTGGAAAAATATAGCCAACACTGATTAAATTTGAAAAACAGGAAGCTGGACAGAGATAAAAGATAAGAGAAAGATCAAAGAACCATAAAGTTCTAGTACTTTCCTTTGGGTAGGGTCTGTGCTTTGGTTTGGGCCTCTTCTAAGTGACCCCTTGACAGCCTGTGCACCTTCTGGTCTGCTACCCGTGAAGGGCCTGGCAAACCGAGGGGGCACAGTTGGAAAGGAAGCTGAGGGGTCTGGCTCCTTGGCCACAGGAGCCTCTGTGGACGGATTCCAGATCATAAGTCACATTGGCAGTGAGGGAATTTTGGGTCCCCGAGTAACCGCCGTTCTAGTCCAAAGTGGCTCCCCGCGAGGCCTGCATCTGAGCCTGCTGCCATCTCCCATAGCCAGCCTTTGCTGATTCCCAGATGAGAAAATTCACCCTGCTGTCTTTAGATCCCTGCTGTCAATCAGAGTTGTGAGCTGTCCGTTTGCTGCTTGCTTGTGATACTCGATCCCCAGCCAAGGAAGCGAGCTGCTTGTGGCCTCACAGACTCCCAGGAAAGCTGAGTCATAGGGAGAGGGCTAGTTCCTGTCCTCAGACAGCAATGAGGGGTGCCACGGCCCCACTAGATCTCTTGCCCAGGCCTTCCCTCTCACCCCGAGGCCAGCTTCTCAGAAGGGATCATCTGTGCCTTTCTGCACAAAAAATGAGCAGTTCTCTTGGGAAGCCAAAGCCACCCCCTCCCTTGGGGCGTGTGGGAGCGGCTGGGCAGTGTCTGTGCCATCCGCTCTGCAGTTCCTCCACAGCTTTCTCCATCCAGTGCTTCTCCTGCCCAGGGAGAAGAATGAGGTGTGCACAGCCAGCTCCATGAGAAGGCTTTGTCACCGGTAAGACTTGTTAATGAGGCCTTGCAAAGTATTTGAGAGCCCATGGCTACGAGATATCTCAGTTTAATGTATACAGTGAGCCCGTGGGAGGAGGAAGATGATGATTGCGTTTAGTTGGCTGCGGAATAGAACAACCCGAACCGTGTGTGCAAGTTTCCTGCCATCACAGAGTACCGAGTTCTCCTGTCCCGTAACCCGGTGGCCCTCCGCACACCGCACTGCCTGCATGGCCGCGCCTCCCTGCATTGTAAAACACTAAACCGGTGCAGAGTGTTAGGGCTAGGCCCTGCACCTGAGCTAGGATCAGTTTAAGAGCCATGGTGCCCTCAGCCAGCTGTCATTTTGCCTGTCAACAAAGGAGCCACTCTGATGTAGGAGACATACAGTGGTTCTTGGTTGGCACTACCCATATGCGCAGTGTGACAAGGACAACACAGAACCGAGGCACACATTCCCTACTCTACCGTCCACTTTCTGAGCACCTTCGACGTGCCAGGCACTCAGCTGTCTACCTCATCTGATTCCATTCATACTTGGAGCAGTTCCATGAAAAAGGTGTGTTTAGCCCCTGTTGCAGTAAGCGCGTTGAGAGCGGAGAGTTAACATGCCCCCAGGTATCACAGCTAACCTCTGGTAGACCAAGGCCTTCTAACCCAAGAGCCCTTGCGTGTCCTGCTAACACTGTGCTATTGTGACAGTCTGTAAGATCCCAGAACTGCATGTGAGAGTCACCTGGAACCTTTGAAAATAATATCAGAGCCTCTTCAGATGGGGCCCAGGCAAAAGCTGCCAAACACCCAGCTTCCGCTCCAGCACCGAGAAGACAGCCTGCCTCACTGTCGCCCCAGGCTCAGCGTAGGTCTGTGGGAAACCACCAGCTCTCCTGCACTTCCTCCCCTCTCTCTTCCCCTAAGACAAAGCATCCAGGCCATCATTAAAAAGTCCACAAGCAATAAATGCTGGAAAGGGTGTGAAGAAAAGGGAACCCTCCTGCACTGTTGGTGGGAATGTAAATTGGTGCAGCCACCATGGAGAAGTATGGAAGTTCCTCCAAAAACTAAAAATAGAGTTTCCATATGATCCAGCAGCCCCACTCCTGAGCATATGCCCAGACAAAAGCTATAAGTCAACAAGATACTAAGCCAAGAGCAGCACTACTTGTAATAGCCAAGACAGAAACACCTAAAGGCCCATTGACCGATGGATAAAGAAGATGTGGTATATATATACAGTGGAATACTATTCAGCCACAAAAAGGAATGGTATAATGCCATTTGCAACAACTTGGATGGACCTAGAGAGTATCATACAAGGTAAGAAAGAACAACAAATACCACATAATATCACTTACATATGGAATCTAAGACACAAATGAACTTATCTATGAGACAGAAATAGACTCACCGATATAGAGAACAGCCTTGTATTGCCAAGGAGGAGGCTGAAGGGCAAAGGATGGGGATGAACAGATATAAACCATTATATGTGGAATGGATAAACAAGGTCCTACTACATACCATAGAGAACTATATTCAATATCCTGTGATAAGCCATAATATTCTGAAAAAGAATATGAAAAAGCTTTGTGTGTGTATATATGTGAGTCTACACATACATATGTATGTATTATATATATGTATGTATGTATGTATATGAATCACTTTGCTGTACACCGGGAACTAACACAACATTTTAAAATCACCTATACTTCAACTGAATACATTTAAAAAATTAGATCCATTCACGGCAGTTCATTCAGGCTAGGGCTCAGCCATGGTGCAGACTGGAGCAGATGACTGCAGGCCAGGAGCCAAGGAGGGTGGCTATGAGGGGGACTGGGACAGGAAGTGAACCCAAGAACGTAGAGGCAGGCAGGCAGGCAGGCAGGAGAGGCTGTGGAGGCCTCTAGCACAGGGATGGATGCATTCGACTTCAATGAGGGAAATTGACTAGGTGTTCAAGTTTGTGTGGGCAAAAGGTTTTCATTACCAAAGATGAGTGGACACAGAAGAGTATTGTGTTTGGAGAGGGAAACCGCTGAGGTTGCATGGTACACACTGAGTGTGAGATGCTGTAAGAACCAGACCAGAAGATGGCTACTCGAAAGTGAACATCTGCAGTGAGAGACGCCAGGACCTGCTTGATTCCCTAAATGCATTGAGATGCGATGCAAAATCTCTGAAAAAGGTGACACAGTTAACAGCAGGACAGTGCTGCCCAGGTGCTTTTGGAACATTCAGAGGATACTCTTGTGTGTGTAACATATGTATAGATCTCTTAGAAACCTTATAACAAGTGGAAAAAACAAACCAGACCAGAAGGCTACATTTTGTTGATACAATGTATATAAAATGTTCACAATAGATAATCCATAGAGAAAGAAAGTAGGTTAGTGATTTCCAGGGACTGAGGGCAGAGAAGAGTGGAGAGACTGCTGATGGATGTGGAATTTCTTTGGGGAGTGATGAAAATGTTCTAAAATTGATTATGGCAATGGCTGCAGTACTCTGTGAATATACTGAAACCCACTTTAAATTGGTGAATTGTACAGTGTATGAATTGTATCTCAATACTAATATAAGGGTATATACATATATTCTGTTCAAATTGTCATTATTTGCTTGACTAAAAATAAAATCCAAATCAAAAACTAATTCCAAATTGTATCCAATCTTTAACTCAAGTATATATAGGCATCTTGACTTCTTATGCAGAGAAAATACACATCCTTACTCACTTCCCTTTCAAATGTTACCTTAATTGTCAAAGCAAGAAGCAAAAACCTATGAATTTGGAGATGGGAAAGCAATCTAAGGAACAATTAGATTCTTTATTTAAAGAACCAGAGTTGCTTGCAGGAGAGAAAAGCCCATGATCCTTTGCTGTCTTGTTTGTTCCTTGGGAGAACCATTCTTCTTGGCCTCTTTAACATATATGCTCTTATATATTTATGATTTTAAAAAGTGGATAGAAAAGGAGAGATTGAACAGTTTCTGTCTTTGAGATTTACACTAAAATATGTATTTGATCTTGGTCCATCATTTTTAAACCTGCAAAATACAGATGCTTGGACAATGGTATCAGATTTCATGCTCATTGGTATTTCCTTATAACAGGTTGGGACTGGGTATGGGGAAATCTGAGTTAGCCTCAAACTTAGGCACAATTTACCAAGTTGACTTGAAGGTGTTAATGGAAAGTACTGTTTGGGAACAGCCTTGGATATTTTACGAAAAACCTTAGGACTACTCCAGGATAGGGGTTCTGAATACCACAGTAGTCGAGTCATGTGCTCTCCTTGTAAAATGAAAATGAGCCTGCCTGGCAGCCCATGAAAAACTCAGCTTCACTCCAAACACAATATTTGATACTGTCCACACTTCAGTGCCCTGTTACTGTTGGCTCAAGTATCTGATATGATATTTTCTTTTGTTGTTGTTCAAAGAGAAAAGGTTGGAAAATCCTCAGATTGCTGGTGTGATGGGAGGGAGGTTCTGTGAGTGCACAAACAGAAGTCTGTCTCCAAACTAAACACGCACAGTATACAACATCTTCGGTATGAAGAGAACAATGTGTTCAGTATTACTTCCCAAAGCCTTGCAAAATACATTAATATGCTGCTTCCATTTCACTAATGTATTTGAAGAGAAGGCGGCTCGAGGACGTTTTCTCCACGTACAAGTCTTAGATCTGGAGTGGGACCTAATGGAAACTAATGCTTAACCTTCTCCAAAATCTCATCTTTAGTTATGGTTTGGCTTGGCTTCCTCTGTCAGACCTTCAGAGGCTTTGCTGCCCGGGAAGTAGGCTGAGGGTGCTCGAATGCTGGAATAGTTGATCCCTGAACGAGCCTAGATTTATTTGGCATTTTGCACAGGGCTTTCCTGGTGGCTCAGAGGTTAAAGCATCTGCCTGCAGTGCGGGAGACGTGGGTTCGATTCCTGGGTTGGGAAGATCCCCTGGAGAAGGAAATGGCAATCCACTCCAGTATTCTTGCCTGGAGAACCCCATGGACAGAGGAGCCTAGTGGGCTACAGCCCACGGGGTTGCAAAGAGTTGGACACGACGGAGCGACTTCACTTTTGCACAGCCTTGCTTGACAAGAGAACAAGGTGTAGTAGGGACCCGTCTTTAAGGAGAAGGTCCATTCTTCGGAAAAGCCGGTCTTCCTCACTGGACTGTGACTAACTGGAGAGTCCTGGACAGACTCATTTGTCCGCTGCTGGAGGCCGATTTGCTGCCCCGCAGAAGCACACACAATGCAAGAAGGCCTGCAGTGGGTTGTGGGCTTTCCTGCAGATTCGGCAGAGTGCCGCACGCTAACCACCAGCTTGAAGAGAGCTGAAGTCATGTGCAGTGCGTCCTAGGATGAGGCTTTGCAGCGGAGAGCTTGACTGGAGCTTAAGGATGTCGCACACACCTGGATTTTCCGTTTGGGGCCATGGATGGCTTCTTTCAAACCCACAGATGGTCTAAAACTTTAGCCTCACTTTTAACCACTTCCCTTACAAACTTTTCAATAAAGAATTGAACAAGCAGCAGAACTGAACTCCCCTCCATATCCTCAGTCTGCCTGACTGGATCAGAACAGGGTCCCAGACGTTTCCCAAATGAAAACCAGGTTTGCATACTGGTGGCTCACAGGCCCACCCAGCCATAGACGACGTGTTTTATTTGGCCTATATTCTGTTTTTAAAAAATACTTGAATGAGTTGTCAACATCTGAAACTCAGGAAATTCCATATTTAATCTACATTTCTGGTTTCTCTTAAAATTCCGAAGATGTGACCATCCTGGGCCAACGTTCTCACATGACAGTGAGTCCAGGGGGGCAGCTGTGCCCTTCAAATTAGATGTGGCTCCTTTCTGGGGGCCCCAGTTCTCACCCAGCCCACCTGAGTCACTTCCTTTATCTACTAATCCCTTTAGATGTTTGGATTTGGGACCCCCCAACAAGAGAAGGCACCTTGTTTCTTGATGTTTGGGCAGTGGTACCAGACTTTTTGACAAAGTGCCTGTCAGTATGAAATTTGATCAATGATGAACAAGATTATCATACACATACCTGAGTCCTGAATTCAGAGACAGGTAAAATGAGTACAATTTAGGATATAAGGTTACACACTCATGTCTAATAAGGAATAAAAACTATTTCAAACAAAGAGATGTATATGGAAAGGCCCACTAGATGGAAGATAGGTAACCTGAATTTTTGACTCAGCTTCCCATACCCCATGCGGATAGAGGTCAGCTTCCCTATCTTCATGATGGTGGCATTCGTAACCACCACGATTGCTCATTCGGCATTCATTCAGTGTTTATCCAGTGCACACGATGTCGAGACTTTAGAGTCTTGCAGACATGAATCTGCGTGTAGGACTTCATTTTCCTCATCTAGAAAATAAGGAACATAATATTAAACACCTCCGTGTTAGCTGCAGGACCAGCTATATGCCAAGCTGGGTATCAGGTCTTAGAAACGTCAGGCTTTTTTTTTTTTTTTAAAAGAGGAGTTCCATATCATACTTCTAAATCAGAGGTCCTTAGCGGATCAGCCCATTGATACTTGAATCAGAGCATAACTCCCTGCTACAAAGTTGTCCACACACAATACTTTGCATGACATTCCAGGGGTTGAGGGGCCCACCCATGGGGCCGGCTTCATCTCTAGGACCTTCTCACTGGGTTGGTCACACTGGATGTAGAAGAAGTGGTTCCAGAAGAGACAGAGCCACATACCAACATCAGTCAGCCGGGGCAGCTCTGTGTGAGGGCAGGGGGCTGAGGTGCACAGAGGTGAAGCGGGCAGTGAAGGGCATTTTCAATGAAGGTGTCACTCAGCCAACACAGAGCTAGCATTCTGTGTACCTGTCATGTAAATGACCACGGCTACTCTGGCACAATCACAAAACTGATTCTGTCACAGTTTTTTCCTAAGTTGCTGTTTGTCATCCTGGGTATGAAAACTAACCGCAGTACTTAGTAAGTCAGACACTGCTTTTGCAGAAGGCTGGTTTGACAATACTGCATCCCTCGCTCCTCCCCGCCCACCCTATAGTTCCCAGTATGTGCAGGACTGATTGCACATGGGACCTAGGTATCTGTTGATGACCCAGATGGTCACTCTCGGTGGTCTCTGTCCTTGACCTTTGGGATAGATACAACACTTTATCACAGTCCTTCCAAAGCAAATCCAACTGCAAAAGTATTGGAAAACAGGTAGATTTTACTGACAGTTTGGCAGGCAGGATGAAAAGAAGACTCATCGCACTTCACACCCAGATTCCCAACAGACAACCCTCAGCTGCCAAAGCTTGTCTCTGTCAGAGGCCAGCCCGACACCTTTCCTCTTCACCCTCCTTACCCGATAGCATGGGCTAATAAGTCAGAGAACAGAGCTCCCTGAGCTGCTAGCGTTGCTTCCTCACTGCTGTTACCTAATACTGCCCTGAATATGAGAAAGCCTTTGTGCTGAGGATCACGGCTCTGTTCATACCAGGCAGCCAGCAGAAGTCCTTCTTAGTGTCCCTTCTGTTTGTGGTGGGGTTGGGAGAAAGTTTAAATAACAAATATAACCTCCTCTTCCCTCTTGCCACAAGGTAGCTTTTATTTCCACTTAATACATTAAAGACATCCTTTAATGGGGTGAGCATGTAAATGCATCTCTCATGGTTAGTAGTTACCTGGTGTGTCATTGTATACAGCAGCATGATGTATTCATATTTCACCATTACTGAGCATTTACTTTATTTCCTTTTTTTTTTCTGTTACAAACAGTGCTACAGTCTAATAAATATTGCACACTTGTATGTGTCTGAGGATGAATTTATGGAATAGGTATTTCTGTTTCATGAATATGTACACTATAACATTTAATAGCTATTGCTGTCCAGAAATTTATCTTCCCACCAACCGTGTAAAAGAGACTCTTTCAAGTTGCTGTAAAATTACCTCATTCTGTATGTTTGCTTATACCTGTCCCACCTTGATTCAGGAAGGGTTTAAAGTGGCTAGCAGGGGAATATAAATGAGAGGTAGATGGGAGGAAACATGAAAAACAAAGATAAAGACATAAAATGGACTGATGAGTAAGGCTATTGCGAACATTCATTCAAATTCATGGTATGCCTCAGGCAACCCTGATGTTTGGCACTAAGCTTTCCAGTAGCCAATGCAAAGAGGAAACTCTGGTTAATTAAAGAATCCACACCTGAAAACAAAGTCACAGCTTGGCAGCCTCATATAAAGGACCTCGTGTGGCAAGACAGTGTTCTTAGCAGTGCAACCTCATGTGACCCCAACAGCACCCCTGTGGCTGCCTATTTTTCTCAGACCCAAAACGTTGCCCGGGAACAGAGCCCTGTCTTAAGGTACCCGTGTGCTGATTATGTTGGGTGGGGAGCAGGCTGGCCAAGACTGATAACGCCAAGCCTCTGCTCTGAACATGGCCAGATAGCGAAGCATTCAGAGCAAGTGTCCTCACTGGAACACACGGACCTTCCTTTCTCCCAGAAGCTTCTGGGAATAGCCTCGGAGGAAGAGACCAGCAGCGACTCTGGGCCAGTGTGCATAAGGCTAGTCAGGAAAACACTCTGGAGACGGCCCCTGGGCAGGACGCACGGGCTGCCTGCCAGGTAGGCGGGCAGGGTGCCAGACAGCTACACTCTCTGTGCTGCCCAAGGCTGAGGGCAAGGATCCCAGAGCGAGTGAGAAGCCAGGGGCCACTGGTGCGAGTTGTGCCTGCCTAAGAGCAGGCTCGTGAAGGGGCTGGGGGGAAATTCAGACCTCAGACCTTGGAGAGTGGAGACAGGAGGAACCCGAGCGAACTCAGCTGGGAGGGAAGACTGTGCTAATTAGCCCCCCAGGTGTGGAGCCCGCGGAGAGCAGATGGAGGATGTGAGGAGGCCTGGATGGAGACAGAAAGGAGATGAGCTTCCCCGAAATCACCAAGGACCCGAGTGTCCCTGTGCAGATGGTCACATGGCTCTTCAAGGAAGCTCCAACCCAGAGCAGGGGGAATGAAGCTAGATACCCAGCCGCAGGCTTGCCAAGAGACAGCTGGACTTGGACCTGGCTTTGAAAGGAGGCCAAACTAGCAAGAAAGAAGGGAGACTCCAAGGGTCAGGACTGGCAAAATATTCAGAAAACAACACTGATTGAGTCATGTCAGACTTTGTCCCCAAATCCCAGTGAGCTCTGGATACCTTTACCCTCAAGGTACCTGCAGTATAGTCCGGACACCCAAGCACGTCCCATGGAGGACATATCAGAAGGTATCAGGAGCAGGAAAAGAGAATTCAGAACATGTAGTGCAGCCCCATGAATGCAGAAAAGGAGATATCTTCCTTTGTCATTCCCCGGGTGACAAAGTAGAAAAAAGGAGGGGAGAGTTATCCAAGGGGAAGAGAAAAAGACGGTGAGAACCTGACTGAGGGAGCTTTGAGTGTTACCCTAGGGAGTCTCAAAAGAGAAGGATGCAAGAACGGTGAGCACCTCCAAAGGGAGTAAATGAAACCAAGAGAGAAGCTGGGACAGGCCAGCTGGGGATGTGACACGGCATGCGGGGAAGAGGAGGCGCATTTCTTGTCTGGTAAACTTATACCGGAAATATACTAGAACCTAAACTGGGGTCATATTTTCTCATCAACCACATTCTGCCAATACAATAAGCCAGATACCCCAGGAAGCTCTTTTTCACCAGGGGCTTTCCTGGTGAAAAACTTCTTTGATTCCTGTCAGGTGCTTCCATATGAAAATTTGCATTTCAAATCATCCTGAGTCTTGCCCAGTAAAGCTGTTGGGTTTTAGCTTCACCCACATAGACCCTGACCCATTATTTTTAAAACCTACCACCTTTCACATCAGTTTGCTAACAGACTGCTTTTGCTCTTCCTGGGAGAAGGGCTTCCCCATTCCCATATTCTGCATCCCTCTGCTGTTGTTTTGTCTAGCCACTAAATTGTGTCTGACTCTTTTGTGACCCCATGGACTATAGCTCATCAGGCTCCTCTGTCCACGGGATTTCCCAGGTAAGAATACTGGAGAGGGTTGCCATTTCCTTCTCCAAGGATCTTCCCTAACCAGGGATCAAACCCACATCTCCTGTTTCGGCAGGCAGATTCTTTACCACTGAGCCACCAAGGAAGCCCCTGGTGATAAAGAGCTTCCTGGGGTATCTGGCTTACTGTATTGGCAGAATGTGGTTGATGAGAAAATATGACCTCAGTTTAGGTTCTAGTATATTTCTGGTATAAGTTTACCAG